>JAQIXI010001560.1:0-13168 GCA_034700165.1 Galumnidae sp. Gr-Ori-00277 | reverse complement strand
TGTGACCCTTTCTCTCCCATTAATACTTCGCTTAAAATTATCCAAATAATAGTCAATAATGAAATTTTTAGCGAAACCCACAAACCTTTTATTATTAATATTTAGCATGCTTAATTATCTTCAAACTTATAAACTTATTTTAAATATTTGTTGAATAATTATCCAAAGTTAATATATCTGTAACTATTGGCTTACACTTTGAAAGGTAACCAAGCTTCAATTAATAAAATTACTAACTATTCCTTTTTGTAATCGTTGATCACAAATTTAAATGTTATAATTTATAAATAAATATGAAAATGAGCAAGGTAATGTAATGAAATGAACTTTTCTTCTTTTCGAAGAAATATTTAATATATTAAAACACAAATAAAGGTTTGAATAAAACCTTTTTAATAATATTTTTAAATATAAAATATCTCATAGAATGAGCTCTTTTAAAACTATCTAGGACTTTTATTCCAGAAAATTAATATCCAATTTACGTCACTTAAATATTCATATTTTTAATTATGCTTAAATATAAACTAGGAAGTAAAACTCTCTATCATGCAATTAGAAAATCAATTTTTTTGAATTATTTTATTGAAAGTTTGGTTGATAATTTCATTGATAAGTTTTCAATGAAACCTAAAAATAACCTAGTTGATTTAAAAATTTATTTAACAACATTTAAAATCAGGGATGGCCACCGGGTGGAGAGGGGTATAGCCAATATATGGGTATAGCAAATATTCTTAATGAAGGGTCAAAGTTTGCATCACATTAAAAATCAACAGTTTTTTGTTGAACTTTTTCTGAAATACAGTCCACAACCTATCGGGTGAAGTGGTTTGGAAATTGAATTAACTTCATCCGAATGGTTGGTTTACAGGAATGGTCGGTATTTAACATTAAGGTCTATGGCAATGGGTTTGAGATTTACTTCACCTGATCGGTTAGTTCACCCGATCGGTACTTCACCGGACAGGTTGACGACTGTAATTGCAAAACTGTGTCTATTATTGATTTGTCAATTATTCAGAAATTTTTAATCAAATGTCAGATAATTATTATATATTTTTTACTGGTTTACTGTTTACTGGTTTATCAATTCTAGGCATATCTTTTTAGGCATATTTGTTGATCAATTAATTAAATTAGTACCAATAATTTAATTAATTTATTGGATTAATTTGAAGTATTTTTTGCATTTTATCGATAATTTTTAGAATACGAGTAATATTTAGATAACATTTTAATTGTATTCACTTAATATCACGTCTTTTATAACTTTTCTTATTTTATTAATAATTTAATATTTCCATTGATTTGAATTTTTCTAACATTTGAAGATATTTTTGTAAACAAGGTATGATTTTTTTATTGTTAACGTCATTCATCATTTTTTACATTAGATATTATAGTTTGTGATCAAAGAATACTTAACCTTATTGGTTAGTTAACGCTATGGGTTGTTAACCTTATCGGTCCATATTTATATACTATAATTGTTATTTGTACTCGGGGATTCATAAATGATTAATCATATTGATCAGTTAACCATACTGGTGGTTGACAATACTGGTTCCCAACTGTACATAACAAACATCTGTTTAGAAGAGAAAGAATTCATTAAAAAATTATTGAATAGAGTTTGAATACCCGACTGATTAAAGGATAGCATACAATAACCAGGAATCCAATCGATATTCCAAAAAATTACTTTTTTTGAAAAAAGTAAAACCTTTTGAATAAATTTGAACTGAATTTTAATTAATTGATCTAAAATCTCAGTTCAGATAAATGCAAATAAATTAAAAATTTATTTAAATTATATTAAAATAATTAATTAATATTTTATTAAATGACTTCAAAATAAAACAATAAAGAAATGACACATATTTTCAAACCATAGATCACATAATGTTTACAAATTTCTTTCTTATGTTTACATATAAATTTTAACCTAGTTAATAAATACATTATAAAAGGTTTAATTTCTATAATTTTATAAAAGGTTACATTTATTTAAAAATATGCACTAGCATCTAGTGACTAGCTATTAAATTCAAGGTGCAACTTTTTGAGCATAATTGTAAAACTGTGGCCATTGATTATAGTCATTGATTTGTCAATTACTCAGAAATTTTCAATTCATTATCCATTGCTCTGAGTTTTCGACCAAATTTGTGAACTAATATAAAGTATCGGAAATACATAACAAACATCTGTTTATAGAAGAAAAAGAATTTATTAAAAAATTGTTGAAAATTATTGAATAGAGTTTGAATACCCGACTGATTAAAGGATAGCATACAATAGTCAGAAATCCAATCGATATACCGATTCTTCGATTACTACTCAATCTTTCAAAATAAGTCATAACTTTTAGTTTTAGTCTCAAAACCTGTAAATTCTGTCCACTGAATGTCCACTGAATTGTTGAAAATAATTTACAATATTTGTGGAATTTGGCAGAAAAATAAGCAAGGACAAATTGGACACAAAATAATACACTTATTTGTATCACAATAAAAATTCCAAACGCAAACATAAAAAAAGGACCAATATTTTCAAATAAAAATTGGTGCAAGAAAATTAATGTCATCGGGTAAAATGTAAATATAAAAATTAAATTAATATCACCAAATAATGTGTTAATATGTTTTAATTCTTTAGTGAGACTATCATGCTCATTAATATATTTATTAATTCTAATATAATCTTGGTGAATTGGTACAAATAGTTTATTCCTATATGTGATTGAATTTTTGGACGAATATTGAGTGAAATAACTATTAATTCTTTTGAGTCTCAAATAGATATAAAATCCAAGTATTTGTGTTATCGAAGCGAAGACATAAAAGTCTAAAAGAGTTTTTTCGAGCATAAAATAAGTGAAGATTTCTGTCGATAAAGCGATTAATAATTGTTTCCATGAATTGTAATATTTAACACTAAAATAAAGATATATAAGAGTTGGGAAAATTGCTGTTAAAAAGAAATAATTTCTTAATAATTGTTAAAATTTAGTTTTTCTTACAAAAAGGGGCCATGAGAATTACAGTATGTTTGTAAATTATTCTTGAAAGAATAATCAAATAATTCAGGTGTTTCTGTTCGATATCACGAAAGTTGTTTTTAGGCCCTAAATTATTTCCTCGAATGAAATCCATTATTTCAATCCATGTCCTCATATTCGGGTCTTTTAATGACATTATCTTTAAATGTAAGCCAACACTCAATACAAATACCGATAAATGCAATAAAGTATTGAATTTATAAATTCCACCGAAAAATTGCGAAAAATCAAATAAATATAATTTCATTTCGTAATCAAAATCTATGAAAAGTCTTAAAGAAAACTTAAAAATCACTAAAAAGTATATAAAAAGAGTCAATCGGTTAAAGACAACAGTTGTGACCCTTTCTCTCCCATTAATACTTCGCTTAAAATTATCCAAATAATAGTCAATAATGACATTTTTAGCGAAACCCACAAACCTTTTATTATTAATATTGTGCATGCTTACTTATCTTCAAACTTATAAACTTATTCTAGATATTTGTTCAATAATTATTCAAAGTTAATATATCTGTAAATATTGGCTTACACTTTGAAAGGCAACCAAGCTATAATTAATAAAAATACTAACTATTCCTTTTTGTAATTGTTGATCACAAATTTAATGTTATAATAAATGAGCAAGGTAATGTAATGAAATGAACTTTTCTTCTTTTCGAAGAAACATTTAATATATTAAAACACAAATAAAGGTTTGAATAAAACCTTTTTAATAATATTTTTAAATATAAAATATCTCATAGAATGAGCTCTTTTAAAACTATCTAGGACTTATATTCTAGGAAATTAATTTCCGATTTACGTCACTTAAATATTCATATTTTTAATCATGCTTAAATATAAACTAGGAAGTAAAACTCTCTATCATGCAATTAGAAAATCAATTATTTTGAATTATTTTATTGAAAGTTTGGTTTATAATTTCATTGATAAGCTTTCTATGAAACCTAAAAATAACCTAGTTGATTTAAAAATTTATTTAACAACATTTAAAATCAGGGATGGCCGCCGGGTGGTATGGGGGGTATAGCCAATATATGGGTATAGCAAATATTTTTAATGAAAGGTCAAAGTTTGCATCACATTAAAAATCAACAGTTTTTTTGTTGGACTTTTTCTGAAATAATTGTAAAACTGTGTCTATCATTGATTTGCCAATTATTCAGAAATTTTTAATCCATTATTTGATAATTATTATCTATTGCTCTGAGTTTTAGACCAAAATTATGAACTAATATAAAGTATCGGAAATACATAACAAACATCTGTTTAGAAGAAAAAGAATTTATTAAAAAATTGTTGAAAATTATTGAATAGATTTTGAATACCCGACTGATTAAAGGATAGCATACAATATTCAGGAATCCAATCGATATTCCGAAAAATACTTTTTTTGAAAAAAGTAAAACATTTTGAATAAATTTGAACTGAGTTTTAATTAATTGATTTCAAATCTCAGTTCAGATAAATGCAAATAAATTAAAAATTTATTTAAATTCTATTAAAATTATTAATTAATATTTTATTAAATGACTTCAAAATAAAACAATAAAGAAATGACAAATATTTTCAAACCATAGATCAGTGATCTAAGATCACATAATGCATCTAGCTATTAAATTCAACGTGCAATTTTTTGAGCATGCTTATATTCATAATGATATCTATAAGAATTTTATCCGAAACATTTGAATTATAATTATAAAAACATAAATCCAAATGAGTAAGGTATTTGAGAAATTCCATCTTGCAATAAATAAAATATTCATTTTTATCAAATATCTCGATAATAGTTCCATTATTATAAAATGAAAGGTTAAGTCTTCTCAGATGTCCAAACATTTTCAGTGATGACAACAATTCATTTGTTTTGTAATAATTATTAGAATTAGAATAAATTTCACAAATAATACTATTTAATCTAGTACAATTGAAGGCTAAACTGGTCAACGATTCCTGTATCAATTGCTCATTAAGTGAAACCCCAAATATACCAAGGTGAGTTAAATTTTTCAAATTTGAAAACTCATTTAACAAATTATTTGCAATATTTGTATCACTGAATACAACATTTAATGACAAATATTTAATACTTTTATTATTAATTATAAAATGTATTATATTTTCAATCTCTTCGTTAAAGACATAAACCGTAAGTTTTTGCAGATTTTTGTATTTAATTCTTCTAAAGTCTTGCAAAACAAAATCATCTGATGTTAGACAGAGTTTTTCAATATTAGGGAAATAATGTGCAAGACTTGAATCCGATAATCCAATAGAACTTATTTGTTGAGAAAATTGATCCACGAATTCGTTTAACACATTATTTGTTAAAAATTTGGAAAAATTTTGAATTTCTTTTAAATGATTGCAGTTTTTAATAACACATTTGATAAAAGAGTTCACATCTATTATATCATTAATTGAAGTAATCTTGCAATTGATAGCTCTTTCAATGTTTACTTTTGTGGGCAAGATTATTTTTCTGATGTTTTTGCACTTTTTTAAAATGATTTCAATAACTTTAACAAGTCTACTATCTTGGTAATTTTGATTGAAAAGTTCCGAAATTAAGTTAAGTTCATAAAGTCTTTGAAAGATAGTTCTCTGGAACTGTTTGGACACACATTCGAGTCTGAGTTTGTCTTTTAGGGACAAATACTGGAGAATTACTTCACATAAATCGTCACAAAAGCGATAACTAAATGAGTCTCTTCTGAGCTCAGAGTAATTATTATTCAATTTAACAACACTTTTAGCCATCATTTTAGACAGTGTTTAGAGTAAAGTCAGTTCAGAATAACTGATGTTTTATAGCAGTTCTTAAAATAATGCGAATATTTTTTTGTTTGTTTTGTGAACTTTTGCTTAGAAACCAAAAACTAATAAATGATAAAATATTTGCATTAAACGTAATGAGACTTAAGTTAAGACCTAGGATGGCCAATAGGGGGGTATTACCCGTATACCCCCCTGGAGCGAAAAATCGCTAAAATACCCCCCCCCCCTGGGATGAGAGCGAGAGAACCCCCCCCCCCACTCGAATTTTGGCTAATATTTTGAAATAATCTTGAAGTTTCTACAAAAAATAATATTAAATATAAGAATTATCATAGTAATTTTTTTAATAAATCTATTTTTGTTTTAATTATAAAATAAACTATTTGGTGGAAAATTGTTTTGTGGAATATTTATATGATTTTATGTGAAAATATGAGGAAAATATTATTCAAAAAATTGTTTCCTTTGAGTAATCACTTTATTTTTCTATTAAACTTTATTTTACTTTTGAATGTTTTTTACTGAATTCGTTAATAATTATATATAAAAGTTTTATATGCAATCTTACTTTGCAAAACATTTTATTTTTAGTAATATATGGTGTAATGAAAAACCATTTTTTTTTTGAAAAAATTATAGACTATAATATTTTATGGAAAATTGTTTTATGGAATCTTTATATAATTTCATAAATGAGTGACAATATGAGGAAAATATTCTTTAAAAAATTATTTCTTTGAGTAGTCTTATATTTTGAGAATTACAAATAAGAGAGCCGAGACCAAAATACCCCCCTGGCACCCCCCTGGGATCGATTTCATTGGCCATGCTAGGTTAAGACTAACTCTCAAACAATTATCGATTTGAAAGTTATTTTTAATTTTATGCTGTTTTTAGTTCAATAGTTTTTATTCATTTTCCCAAAAGTTATTTAAATGAAAATATAATTTTTATTATCAGAAATAGTATAAACTCTAAAATTAGTAAAAGAAAAAAAAAGTTTTAAAATTTTCTCTTATTTTTATTTTGTTTTATCATTTATTTTTGGCAAATATTCTTTGCTATTCATGCGCTCAAACATATTCTGTGCAGAAAAAAGTTTTTAATAATTATTCTTTAAAAATGTTTTTCAAATATAATATCATTTTATTTGAATATTTATTTATCGATTAAATAAATTTAATATAATTTTTTAATTTAATTATTTTCTTATTTAGATTTTATCTTAAAATTTTAAATCTAATGATCTAGTAATATTTTGAGGCGTACCTTCGGGTCAGCACACCACTAATATTAAAGACTAAACATTTGTTATATATGAAAAGTAATGCTCAATAATAGGTCAATAGTTGGTCATAAATGTATGCCTCAATTCATATAATATTTTAGATATTGTTTCATATATGAGCCAAAGTTGAGTATTGTTTGATAATTATATTAATTATTAAATGATACTTGATACATTAGGATTTAATTCAATTGCTTTAAATTTGTTTCCAAATTTGTGAACTAATATAAAGTATCGGAAATACATAACAAACATCTGTTTAGAAGAAATAAATAATTAATAATTGTTTGAATAGTTGTAATACAAACCCGACTGAATAATGGATAACACATTACGGCTAATGTCGAGAGAGATATTCCGATACTCTTTTTACTGCTCAGTCTTTCAAAATATGCCTGAATTTTCAATTTTAGTCTCAGATCAGATCGACTAAAGACAGAATTTACTGACCACTGAATTCTTGACAATAATTTACAATTTTTATGCATTTTTGCAGAAATTGAAGCAAAAAAGAATTCAACGCCAAAATATAAAGGTATCAAAAAAATAATATTTAATCCGTAAAACATTCGCGTAAACAACTTTATGTCTTCAAAGAGGAACAGATGAAGAAGTATTAGAGTCGTCGGATAGAAAGTGAACACAAATGCAAAATTCAAATCACCGGCGAATTTGTTTATAGAAATCAATTCTTTACAAAATAGTGAGTGATTTCTAATAAACTTAGAGATAAATGTATTATCTCTTCGGCGAATATCTATTGAATATTCTGTCGATGAAATAGTATTCGATGACTTTAATGGAAACCAATTGTCAGTCAATAAACTATTTATTTGTTTAATTCTCATAAACAAATAATAGACCAAGATAATTGTTAAATTTGCGATCACGAAAGAGTTCAAAATTATACTATAAATTATTGAAAGAGTAATTATTTCTGGTATTAGTGCCCATAAAAAATAATTCCAAGAATAAAATTCAATATCGAAAATAATGAACAAAATAGTCATTGAAATACCTGTAATATAATTATTTGCGATTTTTATATATATTTATTCATTTAATGCAAAAATAATTATATGAAAACATACCTAAAGAACTGAAAACAAGAGCAAAAAACTTGTATGATAACCTGGACAATTTAATTAATTTCACTTGATTCTTTAAGTCCAATATATGCAAATGAGCTTTACTTTCATGCGTTCTGTTGACTCCTCTGATGAAATCAAAGACTTCAATCCATACCCACATATCCGGGTCTTTATATGAATGGCATTTCAAGTGAAGACAGAGTCCGAAAATAGTTATCAATAATACGAATATATTATTGTATTTATAAATTCCGCCATAAAATTGTGAGAAATCAAAGAAATATAATTTCATTTCGTAATCAAATTCTATGAAAAGACTTAAACAAAGTCTTATAATTAATAAATAATAAAATAATTTCATTAAACCATTTATTAATATAGATTTTGTACTTTTGAGGCCTATTCTTCTTTGTTTAAAATTATCTAGGTACCAGTCTATAATAGAATTTCTCGCTATACCATAAGGTTGATAATTTATTGAAGTATCCTGGGCCATTCTTTAGATAAAAGTAAATACTTTTAGAAAATATTTCTTTAAAATAAACAAAAGAATCAGAAAAATAGTTATTAAGAGAAAATATAAAATAATATTTTATTGAAACTACCTTTATAAATGTTGCGTGGTTAATTTGATAAAATATTATTACACTCATTAATAATGAATAAATGAGAGCGACTTTTCATTACAATAAAAAACTAAATAAAAGTTCATTTATTTTCCTAAAAATGTATTAAATTTGAGTCACTTTAATAACAATTAATGATTTATGGCTTTGTTTTTGATATATTTTTAGGAATATTCTATAATATATTCTTTAATATTTTATAATATCTAAAACATTAATTATTCAAATTTAATGAAGTTTTAAATAAATGGTTTTTTATAAGAAAAATATATCTAGAAAATAGTTTATTATAAAATAAGCTAGCTCATTGATCATTATTAATGATTCATTAATTAAGATTACAATATCGATAAACTAAAAACTATTTCCAAATAATAGTTGGGATAAAATATAGTAATATATTTGACTTTTAAGGAAATTTTTAATTTGAAAATACAACTATTGACCTTACATATTTAGTATTTAATTCTATTTTAATTCTTATCTTGTTAGATTGAAAGTAAGAATATCGAGGAAAATGAATTTGAAATATACAGATGGCGTTAGTCATTGATTTCAATCTATAATTTTTTTTGTTTACATTTTTTTATTCAAATGTTTGGGAATTAAAATTAGTTTTTATTTTGTTTTAATTGTAATTAAAATGAGTGAAAACATTCATTAATTGTAATTAAAAGGAGTGAAAACATTCTTAAATACAAAATGACAGACATTTGTCCCCAATTTAATGAAGACTTTAGACCAGAACTCATTGAAAATCAAATGAGTTGTGTCTCAAAACTACAGACAAATGAAAAGCCATTAATTAGTGAATTAATTAATGAATTAAAAGATGAAAATAATAGACTTAAAAGTGATTTAATGTTTGCCAACAAATGTCTGCAGTTTTTCACTAAATTAAAGGAATGTTTGAATGAAATTCGGCCTAAAATTGAAAACATTTTGGACTCTAAAGAGAGGCAACAATTAAATGATTTTGAAATTCAATACAAAAATATGGTTAAGAAATTCAATGAAAGAAATCAAATAAATATAAAGAAAAGAATGGATTTAATGGACAAACAGTTACTTAATGTCATCGAATATAACAAAAAAGTTAATTATAATGAGAGCAACGATTCTTCAAATACCAAAGTATTAGAAAATATCACTTCAGAAGAGATCACTTTTGGAAACATTGAAATCAACAACTCTTCAGATGCAGAAGTTTTTGAAGAAGAGATAACTTCTGAGAACTTATTACTCAAATCCAATGCAAACCTGAAATATGAGTGCAAAAAGTGTTCCTTTCGTTGTGATTCACGAAACTCTTTGTCACTTCACTGCCAAACAATTTGTCAAAAATTTAAGTGTAATTTCTGTGCCACCGGTTATAAAACAATGATTAGCCTTAGAAGTCATGTAAGGGCTAACCATTCATCGCAAGCCTTCAAATTACAGTTCGGCTGTACTTTCGAAGAGTGGGACAAAACTTACCGAAAAACACTTATATCCGATAAAAGCGTAAATGAAGTCGAAGTTAGAAATGAAAATAAGAGATCAGAAAAACCAGAAGTCCATCCTTTGGTTGAAATGAGTGGTCAAACTTCGGTTGAGAGTCAAGTATTAAATGTCAGAAACAATGAAATGATTGAGAATTTCAATAAAAGCAGTGAAAGTCAAACAATAATTGAAAGCACATCAAAACCGAATGCCATCACTAATGATATCAATAAACCTTTGGGACAGAAATCATATGTCGAAAGTGTGTCCATCGGTAAACTTAAATGTCCTGTCAATGGATGTGACTCTGAATTCCAAACGGATTCTCATTTGAGAAGACATTTATTGTACTCCAAGACTCACTTAAAACTAACATTTGATCCAAAACTGAAGTACAAATGCAATTACTGTTCATTTCGTAGCGATTTATTACAAGATTTTACATTTCATCAGACAATACATTCAAAGTGTGAAATCTGTTCTGAAGTATTCTCAACTAAAACTAGTTTTAACCATCACTTAAGAATTCATTCATCGAATTGGTTTAAGTGTAGTGTCGAAGGATGTGATCGCTTTTATAAAACTGATGAACAGAGGTTTGAAATTTTTTTATTTATTGAATATTAATATAAATATAATTATTTGATTTGATTCAGAGCTCAACACCAGAAACTGTATCACAAAAAAGACTATTCGTGTGATTATAAAAACTGTGATTTTATAACCAGAAATAAATCCGTTTTAGATGACCACAAACGCAGAAACCATTCAGAAATCTTAGAGAATATTAGTTTAAAAGAAATCAGTCCTAAAATCACTGAAATAAGTGAATCTTCAAATGCAAAAGTTACTGAAGAAAAGGTTAATTCATTGAAATGGAAATACAAGTGTAGTGTCGAGGGATGTGATCGTCGTTTCATAACTGAATACTTCAGGTTTTAAATTCTTTAATTGAATATTAATATAAACACTTTTTTAATTTTATTCAGAGCTCAACACCAAAGAGTTTATCATAAAGAAGTGAACTTTTTGTGTGATTTTGAAAACTGCGATTTTGTAACCAAAAATATAACCCTTTTGGAAGACCACAAACGCAAACACTCAAAGAATATAACTTCAAAAGGAATCAGTTCTGAAATCATTGAAATAAGTGAATCTTCTGATACAGAGATTGACGAAGAGATTAATTCAAAAGAAAAACATTCGGTTAATGTCATCGATGACCACAACTATTCTTCAAATCCAGAAATTATTAAATGCAACGATTCTTCAAATACTAAAATCTTAAAGAATATCAGCTCAGAAGAGATCAGTTCTGAAATCATTGAATGCAATGACTCTTCAAATACTAAAGTCACTGAAGAAAAGAGAAGTTCTGAAGTCACTGAAGAAATTGTTTATTTAGAAAATGAAGTTTTTATTTCTGATGAAATGAAAGTTAGAAATGAAAATAAAACAACAAAAGAATCAAAAATTCAACCCTTAAATGATATCAATAGTCAGACATCAGTTGATAAACAAGTAATTAATGTTAAAAACAATAAAATTATTGGGAAATTCGATCAAAATATTAAAAATCAGACAAAAATACAAAAGAGATTCCCTCCCATCAGACCATTAGTTGTGAATCAAGTAATAAATCCTCCATTAATTCTCATAAAAAGTCCAATTATTGGGAATTTCAACAAATCTATTATTAAATCTAATATTAAAAGTCCGCCAATAATTCAATTCTTTACATCAAATCAAAATCAAACCCAAAACACATCAAATGGTCTTCTCTTAAATAATAAAACAAATGACTCATCAAATGCTAAAGAATTGAATTCAAATAATATTTCGCCACAAAATAGTGTCAATACTTTAGAAGACAACCAAAACGTTAAAAATAGTGAAACGAAATTTGTCTGCGATTTCGTCGGATGTGATTATTCGACCACTAAATTGAAATCACTTCACTCACATCAAGCCATAGGACATAACCGGACATATCATAAATGCGATGAATGCGATCAAAAAGAGAAAACTTTAGGACAACTTCTGAAGCATAAAATGGTTATTCATTTGAATAAGAATATAAAATGTGACTGTAAATTGTGTCGGGTAATTGATTATACAAAGAAGAATCAGCCGAAGAAGAATTTTAAATGTGATTTATGTGATAAACAGTTTAATTTTTTAAGGGATATTTTTAGACACAAAAAAAGCATACATTCAGTGGTGGAGACATTGAAATGTAGTTTATGTGAATTTATATTTAAATCTAAAGAGGCTTTTGATAATCACAGAAGACTTAAACACTCGGAAGAGATAGAAATGCCGTTTGTATGCGATTATGTCGGATGTGATTATAAAACGGATGACTCCGAATATCTTAAAATTCATAAAAAGGACAGACATAGACCTAGAATACTTAAATGCGATTTATGTGATTATTCGGCCAATTATTTATTTAAGATTAATAATCATAAAATGAGGAAACATTCAAATATACGGCCCTTTAGTTGTGATTTATGTGACAAAACATTTAAAATTAAATTTGATTTAAATAAACACAAATCAATACATGACTTAAAAGGGATAAAATGTTCTCATTGTAAGGATATCTTCAAAAACGAATACTTAAGGTTTGATTTATTATTGAAGTCTAAAGAAATTTCTAATATTTTTTTTAAATTACAGAAGAATTCATATAAATAAAGTTCACTACAAACAAAATACCTGTAAATGGCCCGGATGTTCATTTGTAGGATATGATGCTTCCAGTCTTAAGTCACATATGTTTACTCACACCCGAAAGTCAGAGTTTGTGTGCGATTGGCCCGAATGTGGT
>JAQIXI010001559.1:0-13169 GCA_034700165.1 Galumnidae sp. Gr-Ori-00277 | reverse complement strand
TAAGATAATGAATGTCTCGGAATACGGTAATTGTCTTTTTGTGTTAAATTTATATTAAATATAATTAATATTAAAATAAATGGTTTTTTAGACAATTGGACGACATATATGGCAGCCACTCATCCGCCAACAGAAGATAAAGAACCGTTTCTTTGGGATTATGACCTGTACCCTGAGGTCGAAAACAATGGCAATCAACTGAATGGCCAGAATTCACGCGAAGAACAAATTCAATATCTCTGCCCAAAGACTAATAGTAAATATAATTACTATTTGTTTTGTTTTGTTTTAAATAAATATTAATTTATTATTTGTTTTAATTGTAGGACTGATTACTCGACACATTAGTTGTCGCCAAAAGTCTCCTAAAAGCGATTCCGAGGATAACAATTGCTTTAATCACCAGTTTTACGGTTCGGGACAATTGTCTGAATTGATGCCAAAGTGTGTGCCGGATATGCGTTCAGATGCCGAATACTATGCCGCACAAGAATACAATGACAATGACATCAATAGTCGTTTTCCTTCAAAAGGTTCTATAAATTGTTTTTAATTGTTTTCAATATATATTTTCCATTTATAGGCCATAAAACGGGTCTAAATATAAAGTTCGGGTCAACAATGGCTGAAGAATGTGAAGTACTTTTAAACTTTGGTCAGGACTACAATCCGTATGTTATTCATAACCGGCAGAATTGGAAGCCAGACCTGAGTGTCTATAATCGAAAGAGTTTTCTGTCTGTTGTGAACAGAATTGAGTTCTGTTTCAGAGGTGTCAACAATGTCGACATTTTCCGTAATTGTGTTAAAACAATTGTTAAATATAATTAACAAATGATTTTAATTCTCTTTAGGAAAACTTTTAGACGCTTTTCAGAAGGAATGGTGTGTTTTTGAAGTATACGTAGAGCCACACCTCAGACGATACGGAAAAGGTTATGTCATACCAGTGGTTGACCCATCGAAAAGCTGTACAATTTACTTTCAGGCGCAAGAAATCAATAAAAGAGTAAATATTAATTATATTTAATATAAACTCTTTTTTTAGGAAAAGATTTAATTTAAATGTTTTTTTTACAATAGATTTTGAAAGTCTTAAACGACCAAAACGTTAGAATTCTGCCGAAAATATTTTGCACGAACTGTTTGAGAGTTGGCCACAAACGCCGTGAATGCAAAGGCTGTATGTTTTGTTTGTCAGACAATCACATCTCTAGGAATTGTCATTCTATTATAAAAAAATATCCTAAAGAAAACAGGATTTTGTCAACAGAAGAAATGCCCAAAACATTCAAAAAGAGCACTATTGAAACGAATAGACACAAACAAAAACAAAACTATAGTCCTGAAGGGCTAAAACCTGCACAAGAAATCTTCTATGAGTATAAACCTCTTCCGGGTAACCCCTTTCCAGAGTTTCAAGAGTGTGCTCTCGATGTCGAGTTTGGCAACTCATTAGATGGCTATCATTGTATTGGAATGAGATTTTGTCTCAACTTTCGTCCCAAAGGGAGATCTATTAATGAGATTCTTATGTGTGGTCTTATTAACAACTCTAGTGTTGTTTATATGACTGGAATTTTGATGTCAAGAGTAGAGCCGTCAGAACTGCAATTTGGTTTCAATCCCAGAGGTTTGGGTCAGAGAATCGCCGATAAAATCAGTAATTATTTAAAATATTTTTTTATAAAATTTATTATAATTATATTTGAGTTAAATATAATTAACTCTTTTCCCCAATTAATAGGAGGGAAAACCCTTTTTGTATTCAATGGATTGAAAGATCTCATGAATGTTGGCCTGACTTATGAGTTGTTAATTAAGAATCGGATTCAAGTCATTGATATCGCATACATTCCACGATTTGTGTCACAAAATACTAATACTCTGTCCCTTAAGGATATGGTTCTGTATTTTCTCGATAAGAAAATTCAATGTTATTCTGAGAAAATTCACCCTTTTTTTGGCCATAATTGTGAACATGACACAAGATTCACCCTTTTGTTAGGCCATGCTCTTCTAACCCTGTATTATAATTGGCATAAGAATAGGATTGACCCAAATGTTGTCCACGACAAAGATGTCATCCTTAGAAAAGTGAGAGAAATATTTCCTAAACCCAAAGATATTGGAGAAATTGGATCCTTTATACAGACAGAGCTTTGGCACAGTTATAAAGAGCAGAAAATTCTGGTTCCTTTAATGACCAAAACAATTGATTCATGGAAAAAGAAATACTGAATTGACATTTGATATGAATCTATCCTTTTTAAAGGAATTCTTATCCTTCTATTAGTTTATGCGTTAATTCATTACTTACTTATAAGTTTAGAATAGAATAGTTTTCTATAAAATGAAAAACTTGTGTTAAATATAATTAACACAAAGTTTTATATCATTTATAAATATTTAGTTCTAATTAGTATAAAAAGTTTACTTTAATTTTGAAATAATTAATAATCATTTTTCGTTCAATAAATGTTTGTTTGTTTCCATTATAAAAATTAATGAAATATATTAAAAGTTTTGGAATTTTTAGATTAAAGTCTTAATAGTATTAATAATAATGAATACAAAATCATAAAAAAATTAATATCAATCATAACTCAATAATTTGCTAAAATATTTTTAAAAATATTTGTGTTAATTATATTTAAACAAATAATATTGTAGTCCTATAAACTATTGCATTGAATTTTATAATTTCTGATAATAATCTTTGTATTGATTTGATTACTGTTTAAAAAGATTAAAATTATGTGAATTTAATAAATATATTCCAATCATAACATATTAAAGGCTCTATTTTTTCTTGTATTATGAATTTTATGGTCGATTCATAAGAACTTAAAGATTGCTTACATTTTAAATGTTTTAATAATAAAATAAACGGTAAAAAATAAATAAATTTATAAAATTATGTATTAGAGATTAAAATTTTGTAAGTTTCCCATACCCATCCCTTCCCTTAATTAAATTTTTATATACCTTCCCTTTCTTTAGATATTTAAAAATTAAAGTAATTGTCTTAATTATAATTAAGATTTAAATTCATTAGGACTTTAAGGTAATTTATAAATAGTTTTAATTTAGTAGCTTTTTATGTATGTTTTGTACCGGGTGTTCCGGAAAGTCGGTGCACAATATTGTAGCGTAAGAGAGCACTGGGTTGCTATCGGGATTACCCGGGAAAAATTAAATTGAGTTTGCTTATGTTTGAAAAGATAAATATATAAAGTTTTGACAGTTGTTGTAGCTCACCAAACAAAATGTCTTTAATATAAAAGTGAATATGCAAAGTTTAAGTGTTATAAATTTTATTCTCAACCTTTGTTAAATTTTTTTATAAAATAAAAATAAATTTATAATTATCCATTGATAATTTATTTATTAAAACTTATTAATTGCCAATAAATAATTTTTTCCTTGTAATCCCGAGGGCTATCCCAAGTTCCCTTACGCTACAATATTGTACACCTACTATCCGGAACACCCGGTATAAAATAATAAAGTTTTAAAGTATTAAGGGCTACGTTTTTGTAAATAACTTATATATTAAAACAGGGATGGCTAAAGGGGGGTATAATTTTGCTTTTAAAGTGATAAAATACATGAAATATGATTGAATTGTATGTCTTTATAACGATAAACACCTTAAAAACAATAAATACGTGATTTTAGTTATTTGTCAAAATACCCTACACTTATACCCCCTATAAATATAAATAGTTTTATGCATTAGATTAGAAAAGTGTAAGATTTGCCCAAACCCTTAAATTCCCTTAATTTCATTTTCTTGAATCTTTTTATTTCTTTAGACATAAAATACTATAATACTTTCTTTTCAATTAAAAACATGTTCTCAACTATTCCCTTACCCTTCATTAGCTTTAAGAATATTCATAAATATTTATAGAAATTAAAAGTTTTTAATAAATAAACTTTTTTAATAATTTTAGTTAATAATTAAACTATTTTATATCTTAATTATAATTAAGATATAAAATAATTTAAAATAAATAATTAATTAACTTTATCAATACTGTTAAAATTTTAAGAGTTTTTTTAAATAATTATCTTAATTAATAAAGTATTAAGCTATATATATTTATAGGTAATTTAAATATTCAACATATAATGTATTTTGTCTCAAACAAACATAATATCTATTAAATAATCAAACATTAAGTAAAGTATCCAACAATATGATGTTGCGATAATATAATATAACATTTATGATGGTAAGCTCTCATTAGTTAATAACAGGTTAAGGGTGTTGCAAATTAAAACATAATTTTGAATAATTTTGTATAAATAATATTTTATAAATTAAGAATTTTCAAAATATTTCTATCCATTAACATACATAACTTAACGTTAATAAAAAAATCTATTTTTTATATCAAAAATATTATTTAAAATTCATAATATAATTTGGTATTAATTATACTTAATACACATTAAGATGTAGATGATATTATCTAGTAAATATTATTGCTATAGCAAAACACATTGAATATTGTATTTTCATAATCATAAATATAATGTTTTTGAATAATTGTTTTTAATTTTGTATATGGTTTATGTTTATATATAATTAGTTTACTGGTTAAATATACTTAACAATTATTGTTATCTTAAAAAAATAATGAAATTATATTTAAGTATAATTATATTATAACTAACTATCATAAACTCACTGACTTATAGTTTGCGATTATGAATTGTTTCAATTAGGGTTTCAAAAAAAATTCCCTTTTTTAAAACTAAATAAGTATCAATTTCTCAATTAAATAATTAAATATTTAATTTGATATTTAGTTTGTTTATTCATTATATAACTTTAAACAGACATTTCACTAATAAAACTTATATTCAAGTTTTCTTTTGTGTTTTTCTAACCGGTTTGGTATTGAAGGACAAAGACATTGAATTCCGCCGAATGAATAACTATTTGAAAACGAATAACTATAAACTAAATTTTAAGAACATAATTTATTAGTTTTTTTGGTATATATGCTAATGTTAATATGCCGTATAATCTTAAGTTATTGCATTTTTTATTATAAGGGATTAGAGAGGAACAGTAAAAACAATAATTGCATTTTTTAATTTGAATAGGCAAACCAAAATATTAAAAGTAATAGATAAATAATTAATTATATTTAATTTTTATCATTGGAAAAATCTGTTCATGTTAAATAGAATTCAAAAAGTGATTTAAACCTATACTTAAAATACATTAAATGATATTATGATTGAAAATTACAATAATAAGTTTCACTTATTTTCTAAGATATATTGTTTTAATTAAATTTTATTTTAAATTTGATATTTAAAGTTAAATTCAAATCTTATGTTAATGAATATTGTCCTTGTTCAAAATATAACGTTAAATTTATGTAAACAAAAGTATTTGCTTCAAAATAAATATTCGACATAAATATGCATTTCAGAAATATTTTTGATACTTTATTATAGTACCACACTTATTGTCAAAGTTTTTGGATATGAAAACACCAACAATACAGTCATTTACATATTTTTTTAGTGGTTGACAATAACAGCTATTTTATGCAATTTAAAACGTTTAGACTCACCTTTTGTTGATATATTATTTGGTTTCACTGTATTTCCAGAACACAATTTTTGCCTTTTATTGATTGTAAACATTAAGTATTATTCAGTCCATAAATAGTTAGTTAGTTAGTCGTATAACGGAATTTGAATATATATTATATTATTTTGTCGTCGCAACCATTGTTTAACACTTAATAAAAAGTAGTCATAAAAAGTAGGAATTTTCGATATATTGCGGATCAATGAAACAAATAATTAAACAAATACTGTCTCTAAATATATGTTGAGCTGTTGGTAACGAATTTTTTTAAATCCTTCTTTTTTTCCCAACTATAACGAGAGTATACTAACGAATGCTAAGTAACACTTTTTTTACTCTTTCTTAACTATTTATGAGATGTTAGGATAGTCTCACGAGTATTGTTAAGTAAATATAAGAAATAAGACTTTTGAGAAGCTTTTTTTAAGACTGTTTAGAAGCTATCGGTTGAAGTATTCGTTCAAACTTTGCCATCTATTTTAAAAATTGATATATTTATCGGTTTTTGATTTATTTAATTATAATTAAATAAACAAAATAATTTAACTAAATATTATTAATTTTATAAAATAAATTAAAATTCTAATTAAATAAGTAAATATTATTTAATTATAATTAAATAATATTATATGTAAATTTCTACTAGTAATTTCTTGATAAGTAATTATAATTTTTATAGAAACAAAAAACATAACCCATATATAAACTTATTTTGGCCAAATATTATTCTTATATATTATTAAGTTTTCAAATAAAGAAGTATGGTAATTTCAGAACCAGCTGCCAGTCAAATTTTTTCATTAACAAACGATAGAGGACATTGAGCTTAATTCATTTAGTAATAAATTTTTAAAAAATTACTTAAGGTTTAACCGCTAGAGGGCATCAACGTGTAAATGTTCAATTAAAAATTTGTCACCTATGAGGTCACCCCGATGTATTAAGAATTCTGCATCAAATAGAATAGTTATCTATCTATCTCTGAAAGCAAATATTTGTTTGAGATAAACATGTTTTATGGTATAATCTATAAAAACTAAATCAAGTTCTCATAAGTTTTAACATTTAAAAATTTAAATTTTATAAAATTTTTATATTTTAGAAAAAGTTAATATCAGTGGCAGTCATTAAAAATCAGTATATTTAAAACAAATATTAATTATATAAAATTTTATACAACGGCATTGGAATGACCAGATGTGTTTAAGTCCGAAAACATACATTAATTGTATTTTTTGTGACTTTGACGCCCACTAGCGGCTGAAACATTTAAGTTATCAAAAATATTTTCCCATTATTAAATTAGGTGTGATGTTATCTATCAAATGGATATAAACAATATCGGGAGCCTGCTGGACTTTTTATAAACAGAGGGGTTTCCATCCTTCTGAGATTTTATGCCGTCTTGCGAAGTAAATAAAATCTATTACTTAACTATACTTTGGTATTATATTTTATTTTTAAAATAAATAGTTTTTTATGCATACACATAGGGATTATAAGGCGCCTCAAAAAAAATTACAATAAACATTTGTGATCCTAATTTATGACTATTTCGTCAAACCTTTATTGCAGATGTTTTGTTATATTAATATTAATAATATTTAGAAAATATATTGAAAATTTGTTTTTTTTAAATGTTGGAGTTACAAAAAAATTTTATAACTACCTTACAACTCTAATACTTTGTACAAATTACAGTTTCTAATAGATATAATTGTATTGTGTTAATTTAATTTTATATTTAAAACAATGCATAATGTTAAATATAATTAACATCAAATGTGTTTGTTTATAAAAAATAAATAAAATTATTAAACAATTAAAGGGTCACTTAAATCATAAAATGAATTGCAATCAAAGTTTTTTGATATTTTTTGAGTACAGTATATATATTCATTGTTATCAAATATATATGACTTATAATAACAAATATTTATAAGTTGTTTAATAGGAAAGATTTTAAACTTTGGTTGTTGTTTAGATTTTGTTACAGTTTTAGTTAATTCAAATGAATGCAAATATTCATTAAACGTTGAATGGAACCGTTCGGAAATAATATACAATTTATCGTTAATTTCATAGATTTGATGTATGAATTCAAAAATCGGATTTCCTTTATTATTGAGACCAACTACATAATAATGTTCGGGTTTTAAATCTATTCCTTTATATATTAGTGATTTTATTGAATAAATATTTCGTTGATCATTACTAGATAAACCTATCATTTTTCTAATTGTGAAATGTATGGATAAAACATGTCTCAATTGTTTAGCATAAATAGTTTCACATTTCCTAATAATACCATTTGGCCAATCTTGGCATGCTTGTTTAAGTTGACATTTATCAGCCATGCTAACACTAGGATTTTTAAAATTTTTTGCATTTTTCAAATATTGAGACATTTCGTAATGTTTGCGCTCAAACTTTAATGTGTTATAACAGTTTGGTGGACCGTATTGTCTAATGAACCATGGATAATGGGACAAAAAATGCAATTTGGCAAAAACTGTTATGCCTAAAGTGTTAAATATAATTAACACTTTGGCTATTTCAATTTCCAATTCACTCAGCCAATTATCTTCAATAAAATCTGCACAAATAATATTCAGAATAATCCTCATAGATTTCCATAGTTTATATATATCACTATCTGTCTTAAATAATTTTTTTTTAAACAATCGCGGAATTGCATAAAAAAAGTCTCTTTTTTGCACAGCAGTGCCTTTTACCTGTAAAAAACTATTAAATGATACCTTGCCATTCGGAAAGTACATTTTTTTTATCAATTTATTTACGAAAAAGTGTTTCTTGTTATGCTGTTTGCAAATACGTTTAACTATTATATCAATTATTCTTTGAACTATACCCTCATCGAAATCATGAGTAATATCTAAAGTCATAACATTTGTAATATCAAAAAACTTAGCTGGGTAGCCATAGAATGGATGGAATTTTTGTATCCCTTTCTTAAATTTATCTTCAACATCTTTATCATCTATTTTATATTCCTCTTCTGTCCTATACGGAAGGTTAGTCATATCCAAACACATCATTTCAATCTTTTGTTTGAGTGGAATATCAGCATCATTTGCATCGTTGGCATCGCTAAGAGTATCGTTTGCATCATTCATAGTATCGTTTGCATCATTAATAGTATCGTTTGAATCATTTGTTTCACTATTATTTGTATTATTAAAATTAATTTTTTTTATAATGTCTTTATGTGATTTCGTACAAAATCTAAATTTTAATTAAATGAAATTTTATATTAAAAATATGTGAAATAAATGTTAAATATAATTAACATTTATGTTGAAAATTTTGTGCTATAAAAATATACCTGCAATAATGACCAGATCGAAAGGTCTGTTGAAGGCCATAAAAATGATTTTGACCTAAATTATCGCCACTAATATCTGTTACTCTTGCATAAACTCTTATTTTGTTTCCCCCAACATTAATCTCAATCCCTTCAGTTTGAAGTGTTTTCAACGCTAAGCGAAAATCACAAAAAACAGAATTCAACGCTTGTTGTGAATACTTTTTATTGCTTAGTATAGCCAAAGGGATGTCTGTCCGTCGTGTCATAAAACATCTTCTTATGTTATGAACCACTAAATATACAGCAGTATAACTCTGTTCAGATGTTGCCCCGGAAAATGGATTCACTGGTGACAAATCATCCATAAATAAGCCAATATCTAACACATAATCTTTGCCTTCAAGTGGTTTATACCTTAAACCATCTTTTGGTTCAAAATAATATTTCTCTTTAAAACCTGAAAATAAGAAAATTGATTTATTATTGAATTAATTTGTATTAAATATAATTAATACTAACGTATAGTTTGTTTTTTGCGACCAAACATTTCTTGAAAAATATCTTTGTTTTCACATAAAAGTCTAACAGTTTGACATAAATCAATAGATACAACAGAATAGTTACTTATTGTGTCTTTCCTAAGGGGTTGTATATAATTGGTATAATGTTTTTGGACAAATTGTTTCATTTTTTCAGGAGATTTAAATGTTTCAACCATTAAATCATTAAAATATGTCCTCTCATTTGGATCAGTTATAGAATTAATTGCCAACATAACCGTGGTCATTAATGAGCATACATTCTTTAAATTCCAACCACTCTTTTGAGTAACTGTTCGAAGAATATCTTTAATTTTATTTATAGCTCGAAGTTTGAAATCATTTATTTCTTCTTCAATAGGGATGTCTTCTCCACCAACCAAAGTAATTGTTGTAGTGCTTTGGAAATTGTCCTCTACTTGGTCATTGTGTGCAGTTGGTTTTATAGCAGACCAATCTGAATGGCCTTTTTTTAAATGTTCATATACATTTCTAACTGAAGTTAAAACTTTTGAACACATACAAATTGCTCGATCATCTTTATCAATATGATAGATCAAATGATCACGATAATATTTGAAAACAGTTGTGCACAAATTTTCAGCACAATTACAGGTGAAATTCATATTTTAATAAGTATTTTGTTAAATATAATTAACAGATAATTAAAACATTTAAATAATATCAAAAAATTTTAATTAAACTTTAGTCACCTATATATCAATAAAATTTTTAAAACATATTTTAACCTCTGATTGATTGAATTCAATAAGTGTTTAAACTTTAGCTAAACATTAGTTTAAAATCATATAATTTATTTGACCTTGATATGTATGATATGGTAAATAAGTGTACAGTGAGTTATCAGGGTAATTTTTTTATCACAAAATCTGGGACTTTATATTTAAGTCATTAAAGTTTAAATGTTTGCATATTTATCTTGAACTTGAACAAAGTTTATGCTATAGTTAATTATACATTAAACTATCAGGGTCACATTTTTATGAGTATATCTGGGATTTAGTATGACTACAAGTTAAAAAATCAAGCGATTCATTAGACCACGTTTGGTTTAGAAAGGCTTAGATATCAGTCATTTTAAGTTCAGTTGTGATAAAGTGAAGAACAAATAATTTAAATATAATTAAATTTGAAAATTAAAAGTATATAAAATTCATATTATTTTCATATATTATTTAAAATAAAGATTTATTTAAGTATTTTTACATAAAAGTTAAACCTTTTTTGTTAATTATATTTAACATATTTTCCCACATTTTTACCCTATAATTTCTTAATATACAAATATAGAAATGGCCTCGAGCTCTGGAAACATGGCCAATTGGGTTGAAGGAATGGATGTACTTGTCCAAGAGACTCCTCATGAGGGGTTTGGCAGTGATTTGGGAACTCCTACTACTCCGGTTGAGAGCACATATAGTCCTGATTGGGATGGAGAGAACTATCAGAACTTGTCTTTGGATCACTTTTCAAACAACTCATCAATTCAAAGCTTTAACGATATACCTGTGCCAGAAGAAAGTCCAAATGATCACTGGTATGACAACGATGGCATTCTAGGCCAGAAAGTCTCCTGGCCTTGTGACCTATCAAATATCATTGATGCCATTCAAACGGAATTGAGTAAAACTCATTTAATATTAATTATAATTAATATTTAATTTTTCTATATTTTTTTAGGTGATGTTTATATCGGCACCACTTTAGCCCTTTTCACTAAACCGTATACTTTTGATAAGGAAATCGATAAGAAAATTATAGATGTGATTTCTAAAGGCCTCTTCAAAGTAGTCTTGGTCTATTTTGAACACTATCCGGCAGCACCAGCCCGATCAAACCTCAAGAAAATGTTGGAAAGAAAGTTTCCACTCTTTAATAGAGTTGAAAATGCAAAAGGTCGCTCTGTGTCGAGCACAAATATGGTATAATTTCATACATTTAAATTAAATATAATTAATTTAATGTATATTATATTAAAAATATATATAAATTCAATTTTTATATTTTCAGAAATTATGTTTTCTAAAGTTCACAAGCCTTTATAAACAGCAAAGGGCACTTATTAACAGCGATAGGGAGGATCAAGAAAAAAGCCCATTCCTAACAAAAATAGAGCTAAAATATCCAAGAACAAAATGTTGGCGAGAAATGATATCCCTCTCTATAAAAATTGGAGGAAAAATAAAAAATATTCCGATAGTAAAGCGTTCGAACAATTCGTAAAACTTTTCAGAAAAGTCAAAACATCCCAAGGGGTATAAAATAACATAAATAAATACCTAGGTATTTAGAATTTAATTCTTATAGATGGAATCACAAGTTTTGCGCACTCTTTCGACTCTCTATAAAAATGCAAACGACTCTCAAAATTTGTTTGAAAAGTTTCAGCAAAAAATTAATCAATTGTTTGTTGCGGTGTCTATACATCCAAAGTCGACACATTTGTTTCAATGGCACGCATTGGAAACGGAAAGTATGATAATTCAATTAAATATAATTAATTGAATTAATATTTCATTAAATATAATTAATGAAACCTTTTTTATAGACTCTTTTCATGCCATCATTAGCGCAATGCAAACAATTTTGGACATCAAAGTCTATTATCCAGAATTTGTGACAAAGACTGTCAGACACACTAAACCATATGCGATCTTCAAAGATAATGACAAACAATATACTGTCCGTTTCAAAAGCCAAAACCTATTCACGGCTATTACATTACAAATGGCTTTATTTCTTTTGTTTGGCTCATTTTATGTCTTCGACATAAAATATAGTAAAAGTTCAGTTAGTCTAATGGTCTTCATTGAAAGATATGTCTTCCAATTACCACAAACAGCTTATGTGGACGAGTCTGTCAAAGAGTTCGCAGATTTCATCGGACAACATACAGCAATTAACCCTCAACTTTACACTTAACTCCAATAATTAGTTTTCATAATATTTAAAGAGTTATTATAAATTGAATATATTTTTCTTATTGATTACCACTAATTTCTATATAAATACTTACTTACGTTTATATAACATATCATAACATTTCATATAAAAAATTTGTTTTTTATTTCTCTTTAAATAACTATTAAATATAATTAATAGAAATTTAAGGAAAACATTTTTGACGAAATAAAATATTTTATTTAACATCAAAAACAGATTTTTTTTTATTCGCCATAAAATTCATAAAAAAATTCTTTTCTTAAAAATTTAAACCAATATTTAATTTCTATTAATTTTTAGTATCAAATTTATACAAAATTTTTTATTTATTTTTATATTTAAATTTATAATTAAAAATACGTTTTTGGATAAATAATGGTTTTTATTTTAAATTATAAAAATATAGATATAATTATAAATATATTTTTAATTATATTTAAAAATAGGTTTTTTGATAATTAATAGTTTTTATTTTAAATTATAAAATCATATATATAATTATGAATATATTTTTAATTATATTTAAAAATGCATTTTATTTTAAACATTAAAATAAATTTCTTTATTATTCAACAAAAATAAAATCCTTTGAATACTTTAGAAAACAATTCGTATAATTTCTTAAATAATTTTAGGTAATAATGTTTTTATTAATGATTTTATCATAACATAGAAATTGACGTCAAATATTTGTCTGCATTGAAATCGTCATCACTAA
>JAQIXI010001558.1:0-13170 GCA_034700165.1 Galumnidae sp. Gr-Ori-00277 | reverse complement strand
AATGGAGGGAATGGGCGTCATTTCAAACAAATTGCGTAAAACCGTAAATGCAATCTCTTATCTCTAATACTTTAGATAAGATTTAATAATGTTTTTAACATAAGTTTTTAGGAGGAAAATGAACCTCACATTTATTCAAAGTTTAAACTTTAAAGAGTTTTATTGAAGTAATTATTTTTTAAATAAATCTTTATTTTATAATCATTTAATTGTTATTCAAAAAGCGCTGAAATATAAGAAAATTTTATCACTAATTTGTCGAATAAACGAAATATAAAATATTTATTAGTATTAAAATCATAAACAAAACTATGAATTGTCCAAATCTGACCAAGTTAACCTATCAATTGTTATTAAAGAATAGTTTCAATCAGAGATGGCAAATAGGGGGTGAGGTATTTCAAAATAATTTGGCAAAATACCCCCCTGGGATTTTGAAAACTTAACATTACGTCTATGGACAGGCACTAGGTCTGTTGAGGTTTTTGGCTTCCAGGGGGGTTATACCCCCTGGAGATCGAGGTCTTTTGCCATCCCTGGTTTCAATATATCTCATATTTATGGTAAATTACAGAAAATATGTTAAGTGTCCTTGCTTATGTTATTTATTGCCAATAAGGAATTTTTCACTAAATTTTTATTTCTAATAAAATAATTCGTATAATATATTAAAGTCCGTTCAAAATGATTTGAGACTAAAATTTAAGTGACATTACTTTAATAGTAATATAAAAATGAAAAAGGTTAAATTATGATTATTGAATTTTATAAATTGTCCTTGCTAATTTTTAAAGGATTATTTTGTCACTTTTAAAAAAGTATTATCCAATAAAATCAAGTGATTCTTCTAAAAATTATATTATTAATATTAATATTAATAATAATAATAATTTTGAACTATATTTCTGTTATCGGGTAAAAGGGTTCATTGCTAATAAAGAAATGTTTAAAATTTGTTTTAAATTTTTCTCTTGCCATAAAATTTTATCTTGTAGTTATTTCAAGATCTCAAAATAAGAGGTTTTGGAAATTATGAGAAATATATTGTGGATAACATATACACTTTGAGCCTAAATTGACTCCGAGGGTATATTTACTGAATGTTTGAATTTAAATTTTTGAAAAAGGAAATCGTTGTTTATATGTAATTTTGAAAAATATTAATATAAAATTACTTTAACCCCAATAACTTTGGAGGTACTCAAGTTATTTTAATTAAACATGGTATATTATTACAAATTTTTATTTGGCTTTAAATTAAAAATTTAAAACAAAACCAAAGTTGGGTTTAAAAGAATTTTATCGTAAATAAAGATTTATTAGAGAAATAGGAAAGAAGAGGGGCTCCAATAAGAGCTCCGAATGTATATACATTGTACTATAATTGACTAGATAACAGATAACAATAAAATAAATCAATAAATGATAGCTAATTGAGTGAAATGAAGTGAAAGTTTTCACATTTTTTAATGGTTTGTCATTTATTTATAGATTTCATTGGCTTTGAAGTGAAAGACTGGGATAGAAGTCAATTGTTAACTCATGAATGCATTAATAAACCGACAAAATGTTAATCCGAGGAACTAGTCTTCAGACCTAAGCCTCAATTATATAAGGTTTGGCTTTGAAGTGATTGAAAAGTGAAAAAATAGCCGTCAGTTTACGCCCACAGAAGAGAAGCGGCGGTTGACTCGAGAATAAGATTCAAGACTTTATCTCAATATTAGGCTTTTGGTTAACTATAACTTAAAGAAAGTGAATCTCTTGAGGGCATAAACTTATTGTTTGATTTCATAATTTAGATAAGACTGAGTTAGTGTTGTATCTGAGGTATGGTGTCATTGAAGCACTGGTTCACTAACAATCGAAAACTGATTTTGACATTCAGACGATGAAATCAAATATTCAAAAAATATCAGAAAATAATTGCATTTTTACATTGAATTGAATAAACATTTGCTTACAAAAGAAAAAAAAGTCAAGAGAAGAGTGAAGGCAACAAAACAGGTGTCAAAAGTAAAGATAGGTTTTGTGCAGAAAGAGGTCTCACAAACCTTTGAGAACCAGATTTTTTTGAAGAACTGGCGATTGGGCTTCACTTTCATTTGTGTTATGTTTATAGAATGCAAGTGATGTGCAATAGAGTGAACGTCTCATTAAAAAAGGATTCGAGTCTTCATTCCAGTTCGGGTCAAAAGCATTAGAACAGGGCGTCAGCTCTCATATGAATTGTCGATTCTTTCAAATTCAATAGTTTTCATACTTTTCTATTATGTATACACAGAATATGAGCCCAAAATAAGTTAGGATTCACTTTCATTGTCAATGAAGTCAATGAATAATAACGAAAATTTAAATTTTTCAGAAGAGTTATATCGGAGGCACTAATAAAGGGTTAAAATAAAAGGGTTGAACGCTTTATTCATACCTCTCTTTCGGAAATGTATGACAAACGTCGTGAAACTTCATTCATATTTTAATTACAATCAAAAATAATGAAAAAGAGTCTCAACAAATAGTGCACTGACTTTCTATGACTTTCTATTATAATAAAGAATAAAATTATGGTAAGCGATCACTATATCAACACTCGGACGGCACCTAATTTTCATTTTCAAGTTCAATGTTTTAGGAATAATCTATTAAATGCTTTTTAAAGAAGTGTTAATTTTTTGTTTGCTTTCGCTTCAAGTGGTGACTGAATTCTAGAGATTTGAGTTAAGATTCTTTTTATTGTTTTGAGTGAAATGAAAATATTTGAAAAATTATTCAATAGTTATGAAATTTCGTCGAATAAATAGAAGTTTGAGTTTATTTTATTCAAAATTGTTTACTCAATAAAGTTGTTGTCAGAGAAATGACTGTCAGTGAAAACATTCAAATAAAACAAATTGTTCTCAAATAAAGAAAAGTTTGACTTTGAGCCCAATCCCAGAATATTTGTGTCCTTTCACTTCATTTTGTCATTCAATTCATGTTATTATATTAAATGAATCATTTTCTGAATGAATTCATTAAAATAACCTAGATACATTTGATACTCAAACTATGTTTATTAAACAGATAAAATATAAACACATAAAAGTCTAATTAAATATTTAAAAATATTTGCTTGATAATTTCGAGCAATAAATTATTAAAAGTGACATCAAATACAAATGAAATGTCGCCAAATGTTAAATATATAATCAAAAGGAAATGAGAAGTTTTAGAAAATTTTCAACATTTCTGTTAAAAATTTCAGATATAAAAAATAGTGAACAGAATATTTTGTTTAGATTTTAGACAAAAATTTTAGGCAAAAATATTTTTGAAATAAATCTTAAAAGAAGTTTTGAAGGATTCCCAGGAAATTCTGTGAAATGAATAATAATCAGTTGAAGACATCCACTGATATGAAGGGAACGCAACAAATAAAGAATCCAAAAAAGCAATAATTATAGTAATAATTTTATTTGTTTAAACTCATTCACTTGTGTTTAACTAATGATCAGAAAATTTAGAAACCATTTTGATTGTTGTAATCAATTGTAGCCAAAACTTAATTCTATAGAAGAAGTTATAAGAATTTTCCAATAAATGACTGTTAGAAGACAGAAGACATGCCATTTCAGAACAATAGTAAACAGTAATGACATTCAATTAGTGAGAATTCAATTAAACAAATAATATATGAAACGCACTTTTCTTTTAGTTTATATTAATTTTAAATCCAATTTAAAATCGATTTCTTAATAGAAAGTGGTTTAATAGTTAAGCATTGAATTAACAGTAAAAATATAAAACGTGTAGTCCTTGATTGCAGTGAATTAGGAGGAGCACAGACTCGTTGTTTGCACTGCTGTTCGCTTAAACTTCATTAGTTATTAGTCTTTGGCTGACTTTCAGTTTTCATTATTCAAATAAAAATCGAGTGTTTAGTGAAAGTTCAGCAAAATTTCTAATAATTGATAGAATTTATGGACAAATTCTCATTAAAAAATGATGACCACTAAAGGTATGCCTAAAGATAGTGTGAGAGTCCTGTTTGGATGAGTACATCACTCCATTTGATTAAAGGTGGGACTTACTCGCACTGCGTAAAGAAATTGTGATCTGAGTGTTAGGTGCTCTCAACACAACATTTGCTTTGCCGGATGCTTTAACTAGTGATTCATTCAACTTGTTCTACACTACACCAGTCCAGAGCATCATTGGGTGGAAGCGCTACGAGTGTACCAGAATTGTTATATTAATACTCTCTCGATCTCAATATTATTCAGTCATTCATTCATAAGAGATGAGAAGCAATTGTTGTTACTTTACTTCTAACTTCTTGTGCTCTAATAGTTTGTGATGACAACTAAATAGACTAAAAGAGAAAGTTTTCTATTTAAGTGCTGATTATTTCTTGGTCTAAGTCTTATTAGTTTTAGTCGTAACTAATTTATACCTTTTTTTAATTCGAAATTTAAAAGAAACCAAAAGTAATAAACAATAAAAATGTTGATAACAAGGCTAAGGAGGCCTTCACTCATTTCGAAGCTTTTAAATAATCAAAATCATATTCTCATTAAAAGTTTGGCAATAATTGTGTTATACATTGAATTAAGTCAAAGCGCTCCAATCACTCCCAGACAGAAAAGAAATGTTCGCTCAGATGTCGGCGCAATGGTATGTATTTACAACTTTTCTATTCGTATACTTTTTTCATTGGGTTTTTAAACCTCTGTTTAATTTATTATAATTTCTAATAAAGTTATCTAAACTTTGAAGGAAATATTTTGGGAAAAGTATAGTACCTGTGCTGTCAGTAATGACAGTACTGAAAGTACTGATTGCAATGAAAGTATTGATAACAGGAAAGTTTTTAAAGTAATTAAATAAATTTCTGTTTTGGTATTCAATTTGAATATATGTGTCAGTAGTGATAACTCTTTGTCTATACTTTTATCGATCTGACGATAAAACACTTGAAAAATAAGAAAATAAAATGATTTCATATATTGTTTCGAGAAATTGAAAGTCAGTGTAAAAGTGAGTAAAAGTTATATAACTGGAAGACGAGAGCAATAATCTCTTTATTGCACACAATGTCAAAGACTGCAATACCAGATCTGATCCCTGACTTGAAAGTTGAAAAATCTTAAGTGGAAGAGAAAGAGAGTCAACAATTTTAGTGGTATTTTCATGAGAATCAGCTTAAAAATTGTTTCAGTGCATCGCCCTATTAGACACTCACTAACTGTTGGGGTCCTTCCAGTCAGCCCTTTAGTTGAGAGCGAAGCTCTCGGGATATGTGGGTGTCATCATTTGTAGTAATGATAATCAACTTTAAGGCGATCATGCATTCAGACAAATGACCCCTCGCCTAACAGTCAACTCCTTAATACACCTTTGAATGAGAAGTGCGAACTCATCTCTCCATTATTTCTTAATATTTTAAAGAATTTTCAAATAATAGGATAAAGTCTAAGACTTTTACCAATAGTCTATCTGTGGCTGTCCTTGAATTAAGTGAATTGACTGAACGCCAAAATTATAATTTGAAACAAATATTAGTTTTGAAAAAAAAACAATAATATCTGTATTTGAAAAGTTAGTGAATATAAAACTAATCTGAAAAGAGATTATCTCATTATCTCAATGACAATCACTTATTGTCGGCGATGATAGACTCCGAACAAATTACTTTTATACTATCAAATTTCATAACCGATTGGCAGACGAATAGATGAAACACAATAGGAAAACGGTATTAATAATAGTGACCCTGAATGTTGCCATCCGTCGAGTGATCACAAACTCATCAGAAAAAAGTTAAAGTTGTAATTCTCTTCATAATAGATAACAATTAAGTTTTCAATTCGTTAAATACGATTCAAATTTGTCTTTAAAACTATTTTTTTTGAGTTGAATTAAAACACGAATCTATTTAAGTCGAAAAAGATTGCATGAATACCATATAAAAGTAGTCTAACCCATGGCTATGATTTTCTTTTTCAATGGAATCGAAAGGTATTTAATACTGGTTTGATTGGAACTAATGGATCAACGTTTTAATGTTAGGAACAAGAATAGTATGTCTATAGTGCAGTGCAATAGATATCGATCTCAAGTTTGAGTCATCAGAAGGAATGTCCAATAGTTTAGAGAGAATTACATTGAAATCATGACTCATATTATATCAAATGTTTTGCTAATTGTTGAGAGAAACCATGAATTAAGATCAATGTCCCAAAACCCAGTCTTAAACAGCAGTTCTTCAGTGGTTAGTGACTGCATTGATTAATGATATAAAAAATGAAAATAAACTAAACGCCTACTTATTTCTCACCCGTAAGTCACTCAATGGTCAAAGTCTTTCTAAACCGGAGTCAATGTTTTCATTCAAAGTTTGATAATTCCTTTTAATTTTTATTTAAGAGTTCAAACACTTTCTCAAAGAATTTTTATGAAAAAATATTCTAATTTTGTGAATGAACTCTAAAACTAAAATATTTCCTTTTTATATAAAAAATTACAAAAAAAGTTGCTTTAAAACTATTTCATTGTTTAAATACAAGTTTGGGATATCCCTTAAACTTTTTTTAATTGAGTCTCAGATTAATAAAAGTGCAGTAATTTTATAATGAAAAGTAATTTTACATTAAAAAAGTAACGAACAAAAAAAAGTTAAAACAACAATAGAATCAATGGTTTACTCAAAAGCAAATAATGAAAAAGCATTCACGCAATTGAAAGTCCCGAAACACTCATTTGAAGGCCACAATCGATTGGATTCGCTTTAAAGTCATTGTATTGCTATGAATGCAAATCTAAATAATTATTTGAAAATTCATTCAACACATATTCCACGACATGTCTCGATAGACACCAAACATTTCTATATAAATAAAACTATTGAGAACTTAGAATATAATATTTGAATAACTTATTTGAAAATATCCTTTTGTCAATTTGAAAACATTTCATTAAAGGTGTTTTATCAAATTCTCTGAAAATGAAAAGTTGTCAGATCACTTTACATTTTCTTCTTTAAATATATTTCAAATATATGACGAATAAAATTTTTTTTTATAAATAATTATTGGATTTATTAGACACTAATTATTGATCATATCTTTGAAATTATGACTAAATTGAAGGAAATATAATATAATAAAATATAAATTATATAATATCTCAAAGTTATATCAAATGTTGACTGAACTGCACTTTTCTCTCAACTAATAATTACTAAAAAATTTCTTAGAAATACAATGAAAAACAAATTTTTAAAAATCTATGGATTTTTGAGGGAAAAACAAGTTTTGAATGTAAACTGATTTCGATTATTGAATGTTATATAACTGAAAATCCATTTCGTAAGTGAGGCACACATTTGTGATACAAAAAAACTTCAAAAAATATCAATTAATTATTAAAACAGTTATGACTTGAATTTTAAATTAGTTTTAATCAAAAAAACGATACTTTAAATAGAGATCTTTCTTAAGATATTATCAAAGAAAATGTTATGAAACTATTAATTCATATGAATCTTATTTGACAAAAGAAATAATGATTATATGTTTTTGCCCTAGCTCTATTTGCAAAAGTTTGGTTATATGAATGAGAGCACTGCAGCTAACCTGGTATCTGAACAAACATATTCCGATGCAGTCTTGGAATTTCAACGCTTTGCAGGGATCAATCAGACGGGTATTTAGCCTAAAATCTAATTCTTATATAAATAATAAACTTTTTATGAATTTGAAGGACTTCTGGACGAGACGACCATTGAAATGATGAACTCTCCCCGTTGTGGAAATAAAGACAGAGTTGGACACAGCGAAGAAGCAAAACGAAGGAAACGCTATGCATTACAAGGTTAGGCTGAGTCGCATGCCTTCACTCCTAATTGTTATCTCTTTTTAAATTATTATAATTTCTATTCAACTTATGATAAATCAAATCAAAAGCATTGACTGTCAGTAAACGATTGAAGAGATAGAAAATCATAGCAAAAGTCTTGACACAAATTAATTAAAGTGAGAGAAAAAAATAACAAAAAGAAGTTTAACTCAAAATATACTCAAATTAATTGAATTAATAATTGTTTTTAAAAGAGTATAAGTGTTTGGCAGTGAAATCATTATTTCCTCCATTATTTTATTGGTTAAAATGAAATAACTCTTTCACTGATGTGTTTTGAATATTGAAATTATAAAAATGAGTACTTTTACCATAAAAATAAAAAACAATTTATTAAATAATTTCCAAGAATAAAGTGAATAAAGTCTGATTAAACATTCATTTAATGATTCATTTCTACTGAATTAACATATTATTTGAGAAACAATAATGAAAGAGAAGGAAAGCTATGCATCAAAGATCACATCAATAATAAACAATTGATTTACGTTTCATTTAATCAGAAAATATAAATAAAAATTAATTTCAAAACTCAGGTTCTAAATGGCGCCGAACGGACCTAACCTACAGAATATCTCAATATCCGACAAAATTCTCGTCTAAAAAACAAGAGATCGACAAAGAAATCGCAAAAGCATTTAAAATATGGTCAGAAGTGACTCCACTCAACTTTGAGGCTAAAAAGGATGGAAGGGTTCACATCGATATCAGATTTGTCAGCGCAGAACACGGAGATGGAGACCCTTTTGACGGTCCGGGAAACACTTTAGCTCATGCATATTTCCCTCAATATGGAGGGGACGCACATTTCGATAATGAGGAGTATTGGACGATCTCCTCATATGCCGGTCCGCTAACAAACTAAATGTTTTGACAAAAAAACTTAAACACTTTTCTCTTAATGAAAATTAGGAACAAATGTATTTCAAGTGGCGGCTCATGAATTGGGACATTCACTGGGATTGGGTCACAGCAGTGTCAGGGATTCATTAATGGCTCCGTTTTACCAAAAATATAAACCAAAGTTTAGATTACACCAAGATGACATACTCGCCATTCAGGCTCTTTATGGCGTTCGTCACACCGCTAATGATCCGGTAGACAAACCGGCAGACAAACCCAGAGAAAAACCTGCAGACCCCGACCCAAGTGGTGATGGGCCTGACCTCTGTCAGGACAGCTCAATAGATGCGGTCACTCGCATTAGTGATGGAACGACATTCGTATTTAAAGGCAATCATTACTGGAAAGTGGAAACAAATGGTTTGGCCGACGGCTATCCTCGAAGAATCTCAAGTGATTGGGACGGATTACCCGGCAATTTGGACGCTGTGCTCACTTGGGCTGACGGAAAGACTTTCTTCTTTAAGGTATTTATATAAAAAAAGATTTAGTGAAGCATTAAATTAAAAATCAATCAATCATTTGTCAAAATCGCAATTATTTTTGACAAAAAGGGCGATAAGTATTGGAGATTCAAGAATATGAGAATGGATAAGGGATACCCTAAGCCTATTAATACCGGCTTTGCTGGCATTCCTGATAAAATTGATGCCGCATTTGTATGGAGTGGTAATGGAAAGACATATTTCTTTAAAGGTATTCCAAACTTTAAATCATTTAAATTCAAAACATAAAAAACTAATGATTTGATCCATAAATTAGGGAATGAGTACTGGAGGTTCGACAGCAAGAATGACCCACCAGTTAGTAAGCAATACCCTAAACCTATCAAGAATTGGAACGGTTTACCAAACAATATCGACGGCGCTTTTAAATGGGAGAACGGAATGTCATATTTTTTCAAAGGATCTCAATATTTCCGTTTCAATGACGTTGACTTTGAGGTCATTTTTGAATTTATTTTAATTAATAAATTAAAAGCACTGATTATATGTTTGACATAAACAGGTGGACACCAAAGCAAAGCCTCCGTTTCCCCGACAAACTGGTGAGTAATGAGTCATTACTCATGACTTTACAATTTTTGATTAATTAAGTGAGATAGCTAAATAATTATAATTATTGTGGAACAGCCCAGTGGTGGTTCGACTGTCAGGCCGCTAGTCGTAAAAACAAGAAAAAGGGCAGTACTCGAAGTGGAAGTCTTTTGAAAGACGACAATCATTCCGTATTCGTTGGAAATGGAGATAATAATGATATGGACTATCAGTCAGATAGTATTCAGACCACCACAACCTCTGCCTCATTGGATGCAAATATAATGAAAGTGGACAAAGACGACAAGGAGTGGCGAATGCACGGCAGACCGGATAGAGACGAGACCTCCGCTCTTGAATTCGGAGCGTCTCTAAGCTCGAGCTGTAAGACTAACCCAATACTAATGCTTTCAATTCTATTTATTTCGATTTTTAAAATTGTATTTTATGGGTCAGCCTCTGGTGAGAGACCATGAATTGGTTGAGAATTAAATTACAATACATTAAAACAAAATTAAAATTAATTTTGTTCTCAAAACTAATGCTTAATTGTCGGACGAATTTTGGACTCAAAACGAGAACTATTTTTCTATAAGTTATTACAAAAATGTTTTGTCAGTTCTCAACGAAATACACCATTAATTAATCCATTTTTTTCAATTAATCCATGTTTTTGTCATTCATTACATAATTCATTTGGAATTTACTTATTTATAAAACAATGCAATCATTCATTCATTCAAACATAAAATGGTTTTTTCGTTCAACAAAACAAACATTAGTTCTCTTCAAAGAAGAGTCACTATTTCTATGAAAAATAATTCGAAATGTGACCCAATCCTAATGTATAACTAACCGAAGCAAACCTAACCCGTTATATCCTATTAAATAATTTTCTTTGTGCCAACCCATCCCTCAAATCGTTATTTTAATAGTTTTTAATTTTTTAGTCAAAACACTGTAATGTAGTCGCGATTTAAACCTTTAATAATAAATCGATTTTTACTAAAAACACAGAAAACTATTAATTGTGTTATTCATTGCGATTGCCTTCAAATTATGCAAATAATTCAACTCTTTTTCCATTGACAGTGAAATTACGACACAATAATTAATAACTAATAACATATAATTAGATATAAGACAAACCTTTTTGTCTTAGTTATCGCTTTCAATATCAGTGTCTTCGCTGTTTTGGTCGCCTTCAGTACTGTATTTCTTCCTAACCTTCTCTCTAATGAGTAAACCTTTAATAAGTTTTCTCCAATTTTCATAAACTCGTTTCTCCCTCTTTTCGATGTCTCGTTTAGTGGCATTGACCTGTTCCTCTTCCCAGGCGGCGATCAGAACTTCTTCAAACTCTTCGCAAACTATATATCCATCCGTCACTGGATGAGAGCCGAGCCCTCCGTTGTTATTATCGAAGGCAACGATAGCGGGCGCGCAATCGATTCTTAATTTGTTTGCGATTCTTAGAAGTCCAGGCAATTGGAGGTGAACACAGCCCTTGGGTAACATACATTCTTGGAAGAGATCAACATTTCCATAGCCATTTCGTGGCACTTTTCCATCTTTGGCCTGAGGCGGGTCATAGGGTTCAGTTTGCCACTCACCGAACAATCCCAGCGGTAAATCTCTTCTCCAAGTCTTCGCATATTTATCCCATTTTGGTCGGGACTTCACTAATTTATAGGCGGTTTCACCTATTTTTACAGTTCTGGCGAATCTAATCCACGCCTCTCTTCCTCTTAATGTTTGTACGCATTCCCGGGCATAGACGGGTATATCCTTTCTAAAGAAACCGAGTGGAGGTGCGTCCGAGGGATAAATGCCTTGAAATTTGAGTAAATCCTTTTCGAGGACATAAAGCGGATGATTCTTATATTCACTAACTTTTGTCGGAAGAGGTGTCGACGATATCTTTTCTTCAAATTCATTGTCCTCAACCTTTTCAGCCTTACTTTTATTCTTTCTCTCAAATGGTTTCAAAGTTTGTGTCCACCATTTTTGGTCAATTCTTCTTCTTTTCATCGAAGCATTCATCCAATCGGTTACATATCTTTGAGTGACTTCACGTATATAACCATTAGAATCAACGGCAATGACGTACGACAACTGAGGTAATGATTTTGATGCCAATTCAAGAGGTACTTCAAATAAATCATTTGATGGATCCAAACAAATCCATTTGCGTTCACTTTCAACAAATACTTCACTCCAAACGTCTAAAATTTGTTCATAATTTGTATCAACAATTTCTTCAACAAATTCGGGTTCAGAATCTGAAGATACGATTTTTCGTTTCTTTTCTTTAGATTTTGATTTACTCTTTTTGTTGGAAGACTTTTTGTGGGACTTATCCTTCATTTCCAACTGTCTTTGACTAAGAATTAGATCCTTTGGCTTCAAATCCGTTGGTTTTAATGCATAACAAATTCGTGTCACATATTTTTTATTAATACTTCTGAACAAAGAAAGGAATATCAGGTTTAGTTCTCTAGCATTTCGAGCTTTTCGTTCTTCAAGACATCGGATCAATGATTGTGTCAACGATTCGTTTATTTCAGTTTTGGATTTTTCTAATATAAAGTTTTCTTTAAACCAATCAAATGATTGCTTTAAAAAATCGAGACCTAAACGTTTTGGTCCTTTCAATGTCTTCTCATTTAAGGTAATTGAGAGACAAATCGCTTGAATTAAGTCATTATTTATCAAATCATTCAAATAAAAAGCTCTTGAAATCAATAAAAGAAGTGAAGTCTTGTGTCGAAGTGACGACAAATCCTTTTTGAATCGATTGATTCGCTGACGAATTAAGTCATTTATATCAACACATCTTTTCTTCTTAACCTCAGATTTGTTAAGAGTTATCTGAACGCCTTCTGAAGGAAATTCCGGATTATAGTTATCGAGTTCTTCGTAATCATTATTCTGGACTTCTTCCCAGTCGTCGTTGTCGTCGTCAGAACTTTCGGAATCGCTTTTCTTTTTGACGATTTTCTTAGTCTTCTTAACAATATTTGGTTTAGTTTTGACTTCAGGTTTAAACTCTTCGTCACCAACACTTCCGTCGCTTTCATTGTCATTGTCTTCAGAATTGGCAAAATATTTACTTTTGTGTCCACCGTTTGACACATTTGACACTCTTTTAGATCGACGCAAACCATTAGTTTCTGAGTCTAATGTTTCACTCAAACAACTAATTGTCTCTTCATTTGATTCATTAGTTTTAGGTTTTGATTCAGTCTTTGATTTCTTCGATGTCTTCTCATTTGTCTTCGTTTTAATGTTACGCTTTTTTGGCGCCATTTCTCATAAAAATGATTTTAATCAT
>JAQIXI010001557.1:0-13179 GCA_034700165.1 Galumnidae sp. Gr-Ori-00277 | reverse complement strand
CCCCCCCTGAGCCGAGACCAAAATACCCTACCCTGGCACCCCCCCTGGGATCGAAGTCTTTTGCCATCCCTGTTAAAGAGTATAATTTTTATTTGAACTTGGTGATAGTACTTATGAATAATAAATCAAGCTGGCCCAAAACCAGACGAAACAACTATTCCAAATTATTAATTAAAAATTCGGGACATTTGCAAAGGTTCATAGGTAACACATGAAAAGATATTAAAGATATTTAGAGTGGATATGATAGAGGAAAAGTTATAATTTAACATGACACCAAAATCACTTAATTCGGCCAAGAGGCAAAAAACTTCTGATAGCTTTATATAAAGGTTTTTGACAAAAAACCCATAGGAAACCAAATAAAAACTTGGATCATTTGATTCCAGGAATATATTTCGGTATTCCAATACAGAATATCAAAGGAAACAATTTTGTTGCTTGGCCCATTTTGATTAGACTTAATAAAGTAGCTATTGCATTGATGTTGAAGAAATAATTTGAACTGTTTGGTTGCTTCATTTTTAGTCTAATCAAAATGTGCCAAGCAACAAAAGTGCTCCACTTTATATCCTTTATTTGAATATCATTAAATATTCCTGGAATCAAATGATTCAAAATTTTATTTGGTTTCCTATGAGTTTTTGGTCAACAGTCATATAAAAGTTATCAGTAGTCTTTTGTCTCTGAACCGATTTAAGTGATCTTGGTGTCATATTGAAGGCCTCCAGAAATTGATTATTAAACTGAACTAGGACATTTATTAACAAACTGTGCACAGCTAAATAAAATTGAATAGATTGAACTTAATTTTAACATAAAGAGAAAATAAAGAGAACATAAAAAGGACATAAAGTGAAGTTTAACATAATGTCAAGTCTTTAATAGTAACAAGAACAATACTTATACTTTTTAGTCAGGATGCAAAACTAATTATAACAAAAATATTTAATACAAAGAATGTGCATGTTAAAAACAAATAGATTAAATGACTGAAATATAATTAGCTAGATAACTATAAACTAACAAAAACGGATGCCTACAACATTAAACTATAACATTTCCTCTATAATATCCACTCAAAATACCTTTAATATCTTTTTAGGTGTTACCTGTGACTATTTGCAACCTGTACCTTTGCAAATGTCCCGAATTTTTAATTAATAATTCTAGTGATTTTAATGTTGACACAACAATAAAAACTAGAAATATTTAGCTTAATTAATCTTTTCACAGTTTTGATCTAACTTGATTACTTGAGAAGAAATTCAAAAACCCGAGGCGACAAGTTTTATTGATTCACTAAGTAATATTATATTGTATTTTTTCAATATAATAATAAGAAAATTTCTTTACTCGTTGCAATATTATTATATTGATAAAAGCTTGGAAAATTAACTATAATTAATAAATGTGATTGTTATTCTTAGAATTGTTGACTAAAAAGTTGAATATTCATAAAATTTCAAAATAATGTCGTAAATAACACACTGTGTATAACAATACAGCAAAGTTTTTGTTTTTGGTTCAAATCATTTGGTTGTTGTGTTTTATGGGCTAATATTGTTGTGAACCACATATTATAACAGAATTGTTTCATGAAAATATACAAAACATCTCTTCATTTAAAATAGATTTGTGTTATCTCTAATTAGTGAAAAACAATTTTTTGGATGGGGTCGTAATGATGTGGGACAATTAGACAAAAGATATACAAATGGTAAAAAGAATATTAAAACCCTAGCAAATTTTATTACAAAATAAGAATTTATTTCATATATATCAATATGATGTGGGTGGGTTTGTTCGTTAGAAAGAAATGTGTATAATAAAATAGGACAAATTGGTTGTGTAGAACAGAGAAGTTTATTAATTACAAAATCCAATGAAAATATTTCCAATACATACAATAAAATTAGTTTATTGTTCTTATTGTTGATCCTATACTCTGATATAAGATGGAGTTTACAGTTTGGGTTATAATTATTTTTTGTAATTTATGAAATGAAATAGAAAAATAAAATATAAAAAACAGGTTTTTTTAAAGAACTTCAAAAACTAATTACAATCTTGTTAAATTATCTGAGGTTTTCAATAACAACAGTAAACTCTGTCTGTTATGTATTGGCAGACGCAATGAGAACATGTTACGCATGAACATGAGAGCATGATGCACATAACCAGCCATTCCCATTTGCTTATAATTATTGAATGCAATGATCAAGTACATGCATTGACCAATAACTAGATTCAAATAAAGCAGCACATTTTTAAAAACAAGTTTGGACCTTTTTTGTAGGTTTATTGAGTCATTTTGTTTGAATTAAATTATTATAAGTTCATTTTATGTATCACTACTATTTTGTTAATACTTTCCTTTTAATACTCATTTTAATTAATGTCATATATGAGTAATTTTATTATGCTTGCTCATGCCTCATAGAGTACGAATAAATTTGATTCAAAAAAGAAGGGACTGGTCTACTATTTTGGGCATCAGTCTATTGGTCTCTTCTTGTCTTATCTATAATATTTTCACTGATATTTGCTGTCATCAGAGAAAAGTCAAGTACCAAATAAGTCCTAGTTTTTTCATTTAAAGCAAGATATAAGATTTTAGGAGTTTTGGTCATATAATTTCAATTAGTAATAAAGAAATGGAATTCAGATTTATTTATATGTAATAAAATCTGTTTCACTTTTAGCTGTCTCATATTGAAAATTTATAACCAAAACTCCTAAAACTGCTTATGTCTGGCCTTAAATGCAAAAATTGGGATTCATTTGGTCCCTAACATTGCTCTGATGAAGGGAACTAGGTAGTTATCGAAAGCCTCAGCAAATTCAATAAGACTATTGTGCAATTAGTTATTGAAGTTCTTTAAAAAATGAATTTTTTATCATAAGAAGATTTATATTTTGTAACTAAATTTGTTAATCAAAAACTTTTATATTTTGCGAACGTTTTCGAGTCATAACCGGACTCTTCTGAGGAGTTCTGCTTTTTGAGACCATACTTACAGCAGTTGAGAGAAGGAATTTGAAACATAAGTTATAAATTAACGTTTAATTTTCAAAATTTAAAATTCTCAACAATTTATATATAATAATTATTATATTAATTATTAATATAACAATTAAATTAAAATTTTCTTAAAAGTGATCTGTTCGGAGAGCAAAGTCTTAAACAGAATTTAAACTTTTAATAAACAAATAAATGCTATTAATTTATGTTCACTTTTTGCTGGTATCAAATTCTCTCTTCCCTCCACTTAATGTTTGGAAAGAAACAAGAGATCACTTTAAAGTGATTTCAGTTTCATATGTGCTGATGAAGGACTCGGTTAGGGTCCGAAAGCTCCACAAATACCAAAGTTTTTAGTCAACTATACCATTGTGTCAAAGATAAATCAAGACATCACTTTTTAATTAACCTATAAAACAATAAATTTAAACCTTGATTAAACATTGATTTAAATTATAAATAATTTTCAAATTTCATTCATATCAAAAAATTCAAAGTACAATAGTTCAAGTTCATTTATTAAATTTTAATTATTCCAAACTTTGTTAGTAACATTGATAAATTAGTTCAGAATATATTCTTGTTTTCACTTAGAATATCATCTTATTTTTCAATATCATCTAGACTAATTTTAGGGAAACAAATTGCCAAAAATAATTCAAAAATTTTACTCTTTATAACTCAAGTTTTCTTAGGATTATTTTTAGCACCTAATCTTTTTGAGCACTTAATTAATCAAGGTGAATTTTGAAGCTTGCATTTCAAGAATGACCATAACTTATATATAGTAAATTTATTGTCAGTTCTTTGGGGTGAGATTTATATCTCAACAAGAATTTATTAAAATCTATAAACAATTCACAAACAGAACATAACATAACACTTAGGACTAGGAATTTAGAGCTTTAATTGGAAACCACTGAACCGCCAATTGATCTTGATCTGTACTCATGGTAGGGCATCTATAGTAAAAGACTCATTTTGAGTTAGTTAATTACCGAAAGTTTCCGAAAAAAATACAATAAGTTTATTGTATAAAAGTTATGGTCATCTTCTCTAAGTTTCAAAAAACAACTTTGATAAAGGTTTGACTATAATAACGTAGAATTAACCATATCAGTTTTTAAAATAGATATTTTTTAATAATTTTATTCTATACATCTGTTATAAACATTTCATTTGAATAGAAAAGTGAGAAAATTTTAATTCATTTTTTAGATTTTGTTTCAGTAATACAATAACGATATTAATGACATTAATGTCTGTTATAATGTCATGATTTATAACTTTCAATAGTCATAAGAAAGAAAAATTTATAATATTTAAACTTAAATAGAATTTAAACTTTTTAAATTAACATTTAATGAATAAAATCTAGAAAAAATAGAAATAGAATTTTGTTGTTTGTTTGTTGAAAATTAAATTTGTTGAAAAGTTTAAATTTTATTCTAAAACCACGATTCAAATCTTTATAACAATAACGGTTAACAAGTTTTTCAATTTCTAATATCAAGCAAAATCTAACCTTACAATCAGTGCAAATTTGTATAATTTCTCTGCTAAGGTAAAATCATCCATTTTAAAAGAATCCATTTTGAAATAACTATCCAATCATATAAAACATAAATTTAATCAGATCATTTTTAATCAAACAATTAGCCAATCATAACTTTTATTGTCATATTTAGCTCTATATATATAAATTTTGGTTGCTTTTAATCAAAGATTGTTTTAATTTACTAGTTTCTTACATATTATTTTCAATCTACTTTTGAATTATATTTTTTTCCTAATATATTTGAACAAGGATTATAGTGAAATTACAAAATAAATGCGATTAATTAAGGTATATTTCAATCTATATTGATAATTTAAATAATTTATATTATAGGTCTTTTATTTCAAATGTTTAAATTTTTTATAAGGAACAATGAAATTTATTTATTTTATTGCTATAAAAATATATATGAACCAGTTTATTAACATTTATTAAATACTACTATAAAAAAGTGTGTGAAAGAATATTTTTCTTGTTACTAGTTCAATGTAATTATAATTGGAAATATTGCTCTTGTTTAAAAATGTGATTCAAGACCAGAGATGAAACTCATAAAAATAAATTATTGAAAATATTAATTATATTTAAAATATTTGAAGATAACTAAAATTTATGGACCAAAAATGACTTTTGGAATATTCCACTTATTTGCCATTCTTTAATATAAGGTATTTTGGACAATTTTTTTTGCATTTTGTATTGGCTACTATTTTAATATTTAAATTAGAATTAAACTTTTTATGCTTAAAATTTTTGCTTTAACTTTAAAAAGTCTGGTATTCCATGAAATTATCTTAAAATTAGTTAAGTTTAAAAAATGTATTTTTATTGTTAATTAAACAAATATTTTAGCTTATTTTGCTTTATAGTATTAAATGTTTTCCGCGGCGCAAACATCAAGTAACTATAGAAAATATCAGTGCATTTTTAAACAGTAAGAAAAAATATAATTTAAATACAATAGATGTCTCTAATTTATTATTAAAATCATATTTTTATTTTAAATATATTTTGACGTTATTCTTGTATTTACTTTCAGTTAAAATACAATATTTAAGTAAATCTTATTCACAAAATTATTTTTATATTTATATTTAAGAATCAATAAAAATATTTGAAATGCTTCTATTGTCATGTAATGTCTCACATTTATTGCTTGTTCTGTGCTCTTATAATATAATCAGGAACTGACATTTGGTTATCAAGATTAAAGATTAAAGTATCGTGCTCAAGTTGTCAATAAATAATGATCCTTAAAAACATTGAATTTGTATTGAAGTTTATTTTGAGTATAATTTTTTAACAAACGTTAATCATTGAAACAGATTTTCAGGTCATTCATAAATATTTGTCCTAAATTAATCAGGGGTATCTCTAATCTGTTTGATTTTAATATAAAAATTCATAAAAGATCAAAATAATTTTATATGTATTTTATTGTCAAGCTAATTTTCATAGAGCTTCATAAACATCTTGATAACCAAATGTCGGTTCCTGAATATAATATATTCAATTTTTTAAAATATGAATTTTAAAAATTTTTCGCTTGAAACTTTGTAAAAGAAGTGATTATATCCAGGGATAATGTCGATTAATTAACTAAGCAAACTAACTCATAATTTTTACTCTTTTACAAACATTATTATTATTATTTGTTTAATGCCTTTCATTTATTAAATAAATAATAAAATAATTCCTATTTTGCAACTGTTCACTTTTGAAAAATACTAAATAAATATCTGTGATAAGGAAAGGTGATGTCTTCCGGATCCCCCGAGAGAGAAGAATCGACAAAATACCTTCTTTGAGGGGTTTGAGATCTTAGCATTAGCATCTATGGCCATCTCTGACCAGAGGGGGGTCCTCTCGCTCTCATCCCAGGGAAGTATTTTGGAGATATTTTGCCTCAGAGGGTATACGGGTAATAGCTATATCAGCTAATGAGTCATTAGTAATGACCTTGATATGGTAATTTTGAAAATATGAAAATTTATGCAAACTTTTAAAAAAATTTTAGATTTATTAATGATAAAAAAATTAATATTTTCAGATAAAATATTTCAAAAATTATTTATACTCATAATAATTTTGAAATAAATATCAAGCTTAAAATGGTCATAAGATTTTTTGAGTCAAAAACGTATAAATTATATTTAATAACCGATATTTCCATTGTTTCCGAGTTTTGCAATAATTTTATCAGTGATTTCTTTTATGAAATAGTTGTTATCTATAGAAATGAAATTCTCTTGAGAAAAATACTTAACAGAGTTCCTGGATTAACAAAAGCAAATAAAAATTACTTGATAATAAATAAATGAAAGCTCAAAACATCGCTATCTTTATTCTATGAGTACTCTATTGTGAGATACAAAAATTAATTTCCTTTGTGTGGTAGAGAAAATTCAAATCTGTTTGACTGACTATCACCGACAGTATAAATCATATTTCTTTGTTAAAAAGCCGAAACATCTTTATCTCGAAAAATACATTTAGTAATAAATCTAAAGATAGATAGCTTTTTTGATTAGTTATAAACAGGGATGGCCAAAAGGGGGGTATTCAGGAATGCTTGTATAGCAAAATCGGCAAAATAACTCCTTGGGATCTTGAACCCTTAAAATTAGCGTCTATGGACAAGCACTAGGTTTATTGAGATATTTTGTTCTAGGGAGGGTATACCTTTAGGATCGAGACTTTGGCCATCCCTGGTTATAAATAATTATCGCCAGCAATTAGAATTATGTAACCTAATTTAAATTTAATTTAATTTTAATTTAAAATGGAATATCATTTCGCAAAAATAAAGTTTTACATTAATTTTAAGTAATTAAACTATTAGTTTTACACTTTAAACTATAGTTAAAAGTTATCCTTGGTAAATTCATGTCTCAAAAGTAATATCCATAAAATTATATGAAATAGCATTTTAAACAGAGATGATAAATAAGGGGTATTTCAAAATACCTCCTCTCTGGAGCAGAAAAGTCGGCAAAATACCCTCCCCTGATACCCACTGAGGTCGGTAAGTTTAGCCATGTTAGCCATTATCTGTCTCTCTTAAAAATAAACGGTTAATAATAACTTCAATATTAAATGTTTCACCCTTCCAATAAATAGTATCATGATAAAAACTTCATTATAATAAAAAGTACTGACCAAAAACTATCAATAATGACTTTGAAAATGAAAACAATTTTCATTTAGCAGATTTAGGAATTACTAGTCATTATATCTGGGTAGAATAATTACTTCTTCATATAAACAAGGGCAAAATTTTAAAAATTCCTATCCTAAATCTTAAATGTTGTTAAAAATTTACCGTTAAATATAAAGTAGAAATGTCCATTTTTAAATATCCATTTTATTGTAATCGCGTCACATATTTATAAACAAAAATAATTAAATACTAAATTAATTTTTATTTGAAAATAGGAATCAAATAAGACCACTTGAACTGAGTTTTGTTACATAAATACTAAAATGTTACTCAAATATAAGAGGCCCATCTCTTAATTTGAACAAGGTCTTTTCTTAAGAGTTTAATGAACTCATATTTTATTTACAATAGATTTTGTTAGAATAAATAAAAATAAATTTTAATCTTAATCTAAGATAAAATAATAAATAAAATTACAGGATTTTATCAATACTATTAACAACAAATTGAGATTTACTAGTTAAAATGATTTTAAAATTATTCATTAACTAGTTTAATCATTTGTATTGTTATAGATAGACTAATACCACCAAGCTAGTTATATATTTTAGAAATTGCTATAAAATCTTAAATCTATATAATATTAAATTAATATTTATTAACAAATCTTTAAATATAAAAATATTAATTCTTGAAAATATTTATATATTTGATTTAAACATATGACCTAGATAATTTTTTTAAGTTTGTTGTACTGATAATAAAATTGTGACAGACATACAAATATTCAGTCTTTGATAGAATCCATAGCAACTTCAACTCAAAGGTATTTACCGACTCAAGTTGCAATATGCAAGGTGACTTCTTCGTTTTAAATTAAAGATTAAATGAATTTAATAATAAAATCTACTTTATAAATGTTTTATCTATAGAACTTAAATTTTTTAAAAAATATTTTCAAATATCAAAGTTTATTTTAAAAAATTGTTTGAACACAAATACGTAAAACTTTCAGACGAAAACTATTTATGAGTTATAAAATAATGTTATCTCTTTTGGATTAAGTTAAACGAAGTTATAAAAAAGCAAAACCGTTCGATTTGTTGCCATTAGTGATCTTGATAGCATTTTTAAAAAAGCATTTGTTCAATTATTTAAGTAATATTAAATTAATTTCAACAAATTTTTTTTTATAACTTATACAATAGACGAGATAAATGTTAAAAAACCGTTACATATAAAATAATAGGGATTAAATAATTTCGCTAAAAATTATTCAAATTTTTTTTATACCAGGGTAGCGGATAAACGTTAAATAATTATTACGGTAATTTTTTTTAATGTTCTACTCATTGAAACAAACAGATAACTAATTGACCACTTTTCTGCTCGGCCACTAGTTTTCGGGATTTTTGCCTTTAAATCACCGAATTCGGTTTTTCCAAGCTCCCTCTTTAAGATATTTTTGTTTAATAATATGAATCTCCCATTCCCTCTCTCTCTCACCTCGCTGTCTCTCCTTTTTTTTTTTACTTTTTTCAATTAAATTAAAAGTTTTTATTTTAAAATAAGAATTCTAATTAACTATAAAATTGTGTTTCAGTCCATTAATAGTATAATATTAGGGCCCTCCCAAAGTAATTTCGCTAGAAAAACTTGAATAATTTCTAAACGGAACAAGATATTTTAATTCTGTAAAAAGCAGCATGTTCATCTACATTGTGGAATTCTATAAACAACTTGGTAAAATTTTAACATGATAAATTAAAAAAATAACATAGATTTTGAATGTACTAGTTATTTTTTGAACTAGCTAGTATATTTAAAAAATATATATTGAATATTAAACCACAATGAATATTTCATTATTGTAGTAAATTTCATTAAAATCGGCTAAGAAACAAAAAAGTTGAAATACTCTAAATATCAAGGTTTTGTGTTGAAAACCCATAGAGATACATTCTGAAAATTTGAACTAGATTAAAACTAAAATTTTTTATTATTTCTGGATAAAGGACATTAAGTTGATCAACTTTATTGCTTGTTACATTTTGATAAAACCAAAGATAAGAACGCCAGAGGGGGTCAAATATATTGAAAAGTCAAATAATTAAATATATTCTTTCCAAATATGATGCCTCCTGGCGGCCTTATTTTAGTTTTGATCAAAATGTAACAAGCAACAAAGTTGTTCCACTTAAAGTCCTTTATCAAAAAATAATAAAAAATTCTAGTTTTAATCTAGTTCAAATTTTCAGAATGTATCTCTATGGGTTTTCAACACAAAACCTTGATATAAATCTTATATTTAGAGTATTTCAACTTTTTTGTTTCTTAGCCGATTTTAATTAAATTTACTACAATAATGAAATATTCATTGTAGTTTAATATTCAATATATATTTTTTAAATATACTAGCTAGTTCAAAAAATAACTAGTACATTCAGAATCTATATGTTATTTTTTTTATTTATCATGTTAAAATTTTACCAAGTTGTTTATAAAATTCCACAATGTAGATAAATATGCTGCTTTTTACAGAATTAAAATATTTTGTTCCGTTTAGAAATTATTCAAGTTTTTCTAGCGAAATTACTTTGGGAGGGCCCTAATACTTTCTACGTTTTAATCAAATTTCTCGGTTGGACAGTCTGTTGGTTAGTTCATCCAAAAAATTAATGCTTTAAAATAATGAGTTGAAAGTTGACAGATTTTATTTTTATTAAACTTCAATAATAGGTAAGGGATTAATATGTTTGAAACAGTTTTACTAAATTTTATGAAAAATTTATACTAAGTTGATCTAGTTACAAAAATTCTGTTATCTATTCTAATTTTAAATAAATATATTAAATAAATTCTTGATTTTTGATTACTTTTAAGAAAACGAATCATATATTCTTTAACTGTCAAAACTTATTGACCTCGTTTACGTTTAAGGATAATTTTGATAGTTGTGGAACCACCATTCTGTGACAGGTTAATCTGCTGATTGTTCCGCCCAGTTGCAGTCTGATTCACCGGTTGCTGTCCACCGGAAGAGGTATGTCCACTTATATTAGGATTTGGTCCTTGTTCAGGCACCGGTTCTCTTCCTTCAGTCCTTACACCATCGGTATTCTGGTTCTGTTGCCGTTCTGATGGTCTTTCAGTGTTTCCAGTATTTGTTTGGTCGGCATTTGGAAAACGTTTTGCCATATCTCATGAAAACTTCTCATAAAATAAAAGTAAACAAAAAAATCTTAAAGTATTCAAGTATTGGTTCTCACTTTAAACTAAAAAATTTTTTCAAAACGCATCCTTTTATAGAATTTGGGCCAACCATATCAAGGTTAATGATGATATTTTTTGGAGGGAAAAGGTTACTAGACAACAATAAGGGATCACTTATTAAATAATTACACTTTTAATACCACTAATCTAAGGCATCATTTCTTATCCACTAACATTTATACAAGTTCAAACAATTTAATATTTTAGAACAAATAAAATATGAACTTGATACAGTCCCTTTTTAATTTTAATTTATCCTGAAGACTTTCATAATTGTGAAACTTAAAAATGAAAAGTTAAATAATTATTTTATTTTTAAATAAACAAGTTACTCATTGATATGATTATAATAAACTCCCTTTTAGATATGATCAAGGTGATTTTGTTCACAATTACTTATATCAGCAAATAATTTCTATACTGTGGTTTAGAAAAGGGTATTTTCTATTTCAAAAGTATTTCTACTCATAATCATCTTGGTCATTTTATTTTAAGAATTTCCTAGAATTGTTTCTATTGAAATTATTTGATAGCAACCGTTTTTTTACCTACAAGATAATATTCATGGCAACTTTATTTACATTTATTGCAAGTTCATTGCAATTCATATTATTTAACTTTCGTTCCGTTAGAAACCATAATCAACTTTTTGATAAGATAATTAGAGAAATAAATTGAAAACAATTTCCTAGATTGTTCCGTTCAGACTCAGTTTGATTAGTAAATTATTTTATTGCTAGTTTTAAATTTTTAAAAATTAAACTATTTCCTTATCAAAGAAGAATTGCCATAAAGAGGGTATTTTACAAGTACATATTATGCTAAAAAAATTCAGATACCCCTTGAAAAGAGAAAAATTGACATAAAAACTAAAGAAAAAGTATAATAAAAAAAACTGTAAAAAGTTATAAAACAACAACAAAATTGTTTTTCCTAGAAATTAAAATATTAATGAATGGTTTTGTTTAAATTCCATAATAAAAGTTGAAGGAATATAGTTCATTAAATCATAAAAGCAAATACTAAAATACTTTATGTTCAATAAAGTTATAAAGTTGGTTATAATTGGTAAGAATATAATGTTTTTGTTCTTTAAAAGTTTTGTCTGCCTTTGATTTTATTAATAACTTATTTTAATTAAGTAATTTGTTATTTAATAATTTAGATAACATTTTGTATATAAGAGTGCTTTGAAATTGTTCAATAAATGTATGGCATATGAGCTAGGTCATAAAAGAATTCGTATTAATTGTTTCACTTAATTATTATTGTGAGTAATCTGTTGAGTTATTTAATTTAATTACTTTCTTGCACAAAAGTGTTTTGGTGGTGAAAACTCATATTAATGAAAAGGTGTTTCACCAATAAACTGAAACTTAAAATACAAGTAACTATTTATACCCATAGCATTTCTGATATACCCAAGAATGTCATTCATGAAATATCTCTGGCTTTTATGTTAGACTTTGCAGTAAATTTTTATAAATTGTTAGTTTAGCATAAGCTATGTATTAGAGACCCAAATCGGACCATAAGTCGGACAAAAAATTTGGGTCTCTACTATGTATAATGTAAAGTTTAGATTTTATAAAGGTTAAGGTGCTCAGAGGGGAAAATAACTTGGTTAAATAACTTGAAAATGTCCTTATGACAATTTCTAAAAACTTCTAATAAATGGCTATTTATAGCTATCAATCAATTAAATAGAATTTTATGCCCCCACTCTATGAATGGGTCTCCATTTATACCGAAAGAATGGGTTACCTAAGAGATATCACAAACATTATTCTATTCGTGCTATTATTGCTATTAAAATGTGCTAGGATAATTCTTGTGAATGGCTGACAGAATGAGATAAATATTGGTTTAAGAAAAGGCTTTCCTCAATCAAATGTTAAGTAAAATTAAGATTTTATTTTATTTCAAATTAAAGTTTTTATTATTTTATAGAAAATATTTAATATTTTGTCTTATTTTTGACTTTTATTAATAACTTAAAAAAAGTATAATAAATATATTGAATTATTTTCTTAATTTTAACAAAAAAAAAAGTATTCAAAATATTTAAAACTTAATTCAAATACTAAAACAAATTCTTGTGATTCGTTTGCACTTCTCTTTCAGTTTAGTCTCGATTTCAGTTTTTGATGAATTCTTAGTAAC
>JAQIXI010001556.1:0-13183 GCA_034700165.1 Galumnidae sp. Gr-Ori-00277 | reverse complement strand
AAATTCATTGATGAGAAAATCATATTTGAAAAGTGTTTCGGAAGATTCCGTTAAAATTTCTCAATCTCTCAATGATTGAGTCAATGATTAATAGAAAGAGTCAGTCCTTCAGCCAAAACAAGTGATAATCGCAAAAACCAATGACTGTGTTTTGATTGGAACTCCAAATAACAAACACTAATCATTGAGTACTCGAAGAGTTCTCAATAAAGAAATGCCTAATAATTACAAAAGACTTTGACTGTCATTAGTTGAATGATTCGGATATAAGTTATTATCTCTTGGCTTTCATTTTACTCAATAACACTATTAATTAATGGCGTTTAGACTGATTAGACACAACTCGCTCTACAACTAATGGAAAAGTGAAGAAACATTTTGAGAACATTTTTGCTTCTAATGTATGAAATTAGACTCAGGAGAAGTCAAAATAGAGAGCAAAAGGCATTAACTTTTGTAAAAAATACAATAAGTTTTCCATTTGAATCAAATCTAATAACATTAAGAGCACATAATCTCTAATTTCATTACATACTATTTGAGGAATGACTGAGGAATGACTGAATGAATGAGGAAAGGATTGTGAGGAAAGACCAGCAGATTCTTCGCAACTATTTTCAACTAATTCTTAGGAACCGTAGAGCGGATCTCTAATTAAGTTTGATGTGAGCTCTGACACACTATTATCTATCACTGAATCAAATATTTAAATCATAGCTTTAATAATAAATAATATCATTAATGAATTTTAAATTAGTTTTCATTTGGAGTCAGTTTATACCATATATTCACTTCTCTATTGAATTAAAAAAAACATTCAAAACAGAATATAATTCAATTGAATCGCCATTAATATTAAATTAAAGAATGAATGGCAGAGACGGATGTCTTTATTAAAATCATGATTTATTCTAACATAAATAGATGTGTTAATACCATTTGTCACATGTTTTACAAAATAAACTATTCTTTTCTCCTAAACTTTTCAAAAACAATTCAATTAAAACGAAAATATCAAAACTCGAAAACAAAGTGTTGGGCGGAGGAGAAGACAGTGAAAAAAGGCATTGAAAAGTCAATGGGTGACAATCAAGGGATAATCTCTAGAAATTTACATCAATTGATATTCAGATAAAAAGAGTGGTGAAGGACGGGAAATACCAAATGGCAGTTCTGTTGATGGTTAACATCGGTTTATATCATACGACTTTTGAAAATCACATTCTCTTGTTTTTGAAACATATTTTTATATTCGTTTAAATTTAAGTTAAGAGAGAGAAAGAGTACTTTTCATTGGCTCTCAACTAAAACACACCACTTCTTTGTCCTTCAATTTAAAGGTTTTCAGAGTTATAGTTAGGAATACTAAACAGAAAAAAACGCTTTTCTATGAAACAATTTTAGACTTAAATTAGTTTATATTCTCTACTCTCGTATTTACCCATTGTTTTCAAATTTCACAACAAATAAGAGTCAAAAAATAAAATAACAAAAAATATATTACGTAGTATTGACTGAAACTAATATTTTTTTTAGTATTTTAACTGACATTTAAATCAAAACCAAACATAAGTTATCGGTATTTATACGAATAATGCGAACAAAAAGTTTTTAAAAGACATTTATAGAAATGAGTGTCGAATATCAAAATATTTTATATCAAACCAAAAGTTGTCGGAAGAATTCATGATATGAACCAAAAGCTTAAACAAAGTCTAAGAATAAACTTATAAAAAATAATTGTGAGTCGAAACAATTGCTGTTCAATCATTAGTTATGTATTGTTAGGGTCAGAACATTAGGCAATATTCCCATTCTTTCCATTGTATTGCATATAAAAATAACAATGTTTTGATAAAATGGTTTAAATGGATAATAAATACGATATAATTTCAGTGCTTATCATATCAGTGGTCGGCGACAGCAAAAGTGCAAATTCAGACCCATTTAGGAGTTGTCGGCTGAATGACATCACTTTTATTGTCTTATGGCTGATGATAATAAAGGGGCAGATAATGGAACTGTTGTTGGGAACAGACCCAAAGACACGCCAAACCATTTCCTTTAAGGGAACTCAACGTTTCGTAAATAATATGAGTTTATGGCAATCGTCTCAATACTGACTTTATTTAATAACAATTAAAAAACTATTGTCTATTATTTATCTGATTTCAGACTCCATATCATTCATTAAATCTAATTTGAAAACAGAGATAAAACGAAATTTGAGGAAAAATAACGACAAAAAAAATATATAAATATATAAAATAAATGCTAAAACTGGTCAACAAAACCATTTAATTGAAACATATATTTCTGTTTTGGTTATAAATCATTCGTATTTTTTTAGATTAGATATAATTTTTTCAGAAACTTCGAGAGACAAACCTTAGATAAAAACACATTAACTATGATTTCATTGGTGTTTCTCAATAGACATGAAATAAAAAGTATTGACTTCACATATGAAAGCATTGCTTGAATTTCATGATTTGTATGATTCAAATATAATTTAATTGAAATTTAATTAGTTTTCAGTTCAAAAGTCCGATACGAATCAAATATAATATAAATATTAATAAAAATTAATTAAAGTAATGAATCAGTTTTATGGCAGATCTAATCGAAACGGTTTCGTATTATAGACCAAACAATTGTCTTATATTACTGTTAAAAATAATTAAATGAATGCTATCGGAGCCGATGACCACTCAATTGTTATACCGATTGTTATTTAAATTAATTCATTTGTTTTAATGAAATTAATTTAGAGATAAGAAAATTGGGAAATGAAATGAATTTTTCACTGACAATACAATTGTCTTCTCGTCTCTATTGTCAGCTATAGTAGAGTTTAATGAATTTTTCGATGACCTTTAGCTCACAAACAGACATTTGAGACAATACAACACACATACAGAACAGAACAGAACAGAAGACAAATGAAAAGGAGGGCACGAATTAATTAGTTCGAGGACTGAATACTGTCTTAGAAAAAGAAAAATTCATTCTTTGAAACGAAGCCATTGATTCGACCGATTATCGACTCTTTGGGCTAATACTGGATTAAGAAAATAAAAAGAGTAAACAAAATATAATATAATAAAAGTCAGCCTATAATGAGATTCGCAAATATTCGCCAAAAGAAGAAAAATTGAAAACTAGAATCGAATAATAATTAACTAAATTTGTTTCAAAAGTTTACTCTTTTTATGAGAGCGTTGACAGACAGTGAAACAAAGGTATGGGAGAGTATGGAAGAGTTGGCTATAATATATACGGAAAAGAAAATTCTCAATAATTCAAATGTGTGACTGATTTACAGACAACACAACAGCAAAAGCATTGAATCAAAATATATATATGGTTTGAAAAAAATGTTGCATTAAAAAAGTCTAAAATAATTATTGAGTCAATGACTTACCAAACAAAATTCAATACAAACATTCCGTTGAATGAGTACTTCATTTGAAGGCGAATTATAACCGAAAAATTTAATTCAATGTAAGAAATAATTTTTTAACCGAAACCAACGGAAAGAACTTTTTTTTAAAAGTGTTTTTTAATTCCTTTACTGTCGACTTCTTTTTGTAAGACTGAGTTGTTTTGTGGGTGGAATTGATTACAACTCAATACTCCAGAATATAATATACACCTCAACAGTATTATACTCTTAACTTTGAAATTTTACGGCCAAAGAATGCCTTTCAATGCAAAGTCAAGTCTCTGTTCAGATAAAAAACTTTAGTTCTTCGATGACTGTCTGTGAAAAACCGCAGTACATGAGTGAAGGGATCGACACTTGAATTATCAATGAGAGAAAGAGACACGAGTTAAAAGTTAAAATTTCTTTGAAAGTACTTTTTCTTGATTTCTTGATTTGTTCGTCACTTAAACGTAAAATCAAGTTTTCATTTTATCTTCAAATATGAAATGCATTTACAGTATTTGCACTCAACTGACGATTAGTCGTACGACAGGTCTCTTCCAACAGAGTTTTGCAATTGTTGTGTAATCTGGAGTGCAATCGAATCGCACAACAGATACGGTTTTAGCGATATTTACCAAATTTTAGGAAAGCTTTTCGATTGCATTCACTTTTGACGGCCAACACATTTGTCGAATAAACTATAACCTCAACGAATAGACGTTATCGACAAAACGTGATCTGAGCGCCGGTTAGTCTTTGCGCACAGTTAGCAACGAACCAGAAATGTTAAGCGACTTCTCTGGTGAAGGCCTCCAACCGTTTGTTGGGTTACCTCTGTTTTGGTTCATTCCCTCAACCATTGATATAATAGACTACTCTTTATTGCATTTTTGATTTTCATTATTATTATTATAGTTTGAAAACATTTGCCGAAAGAGAAAACACATACAATCTGTGAACCAAACTCGAGGCCAAGAAGTGAAGTCAATTTATTTCGTTTCTGTCATTTGACTTAAACTCGAGTCAAGAATAAAGAAGAAAAGTTTTCACTTTTTTTTACTTCAATTCAAATAAAGTCAATATAAAAATACAGATAAACGCAAATGAAAAGCGAAACAAGTCTTTAGGCAAACACTGCAATAAGAGTTGAGTTTTAGTTTGTGTTCGACTACTGTTTGCACTGAAGTGACTGCACTCACAAACACTGCATAAAAACTGTCAGTGAGTTTTGGCAAAAACTGATCGCCGTATAAGAAAGTGAAGGAAGAGCTGATGGCACCACTGCCAGAGAGTAACTGAGAACCAGAGGAAAGCAGTTGTCAAAACAGGCCAAACAAGAGATTGAGGCAAACGCTCCACAACTCTGTTCACACAGACTGTGAGGTAGTCTAACATATGAGAGGCACCATTACTCGTGACTTTTACGGCAGAACCACGAGTTACAGATCATATTCTGCGAAAAAGGTTGTGAACCGAACCCAAACATAAAACTATGCATTAATGAAGAGCACATCCACAAAAGGGAGAGGTCTAAACACTAAGAGTGTGTCAGACCTATTAGTGATAAGGACTGTTACTTTTGTTCTCAACTATCACTTCATTCAATAACATCACGAAATCCTTTTATTAATTACTGAAAAATTTTAGAAATCGTTTGAAAACTAATTAAAAAATCAAAAGAAAAACTTATAAAACACTAATAAAACAAATGTAAACAAAAGAGTGTTTTATTGAAAATCTTTTATTACTTTTACTCATGAATTATAAGCGAAGGGAAAGTTGTTTTCGTTAAACATTTGACACAATAATAAATATTTGCCGATAAAAATGGTTTCTTAAGACTGAGTCCTAATTGTGTTGAGCAGAGCCAGCATTTAATGGTGCTATTCATGCACCTGTTCTTCAAGACTGCAGACTTAAGGTAATTGGCAATACTGTTCACGATTAAAGGCTGTGAGAGGAGAGTTTACTGTGCAAATGGGACACTATCTGAGCAACTGCTCCAACACAACAACCAATCGTCCGCTTAATAACTGAACTAAATCAGAGCCTAATTTAATAATTGATAAAAAACTTATTATTCATTAACGAACTTAACTGTAATTATAGTTTTAGTAAAACAATTGAGTAAAACTCAGTTTAACTCTTCCTTTAATTTAGGAATGAGTGGGATTACTCTCGCCCTGACTCTTGTTATCGGACTCACAGATAATTTAATAAAATTATTTTTTTGAGTAAAAGACAAAAATCAAATCATATTATAATTGAGAACAAAAAACAAAGAAAAAAGTGTATTATTATGAAGAATGGAAAGGCGTTTATGACGTGACTTATATTCAGATCAGACAAAAATTTCTTATATTTAATAATAAGATTTATAGTAATAATAGTAATAAATGAAAAGTAATTTAGTTTTGGTTGAGATAAGCGGCAGTTAATTCATTTGTGAACTTTAAATAGACTTTTAATTTTGATTTAGTTTTGATTAAATAATATTTAAATTCTGTTATTTTCGTCGTTTAATAAAAAAGTTGTGACAAAAGAATTGTTGGTTTCCTCTCAAAAACGATTCAAAAGTACTTTTAGATACAATACTTAAAGAGTTTCTCTTATTTCAGGTATTTTCTATTATATCGTCACTAAAACACAGACAAAGACTTTGCAAAAAATGTCTACAATTTTATTGAAATCGACTTTTTCTGAAGATTTTGATGGAAAACAACTACAGAAGCAATTGTTCAGTAGATTTGAAATAAAAACTTATAGAATAGATCCGGTTTTTTGACAATAATCTTATCATTAGTGACGAGCACTCAAGTGCTCAAACTCTCAGACAATGCCATTCAATAGACAATAAGATCAGAGGATTCACACATCGGGAGTACTCCCAAAAAGACATTTAATATCAGAAGAAATGCTGGGATTTATTTTCTTAAAACTAAAACATTTTGTTTTGGCGTAAAATAGAGATAATATTATCGAAAATCCCAAAAATGTTCGCAACAATAATCAAAACAAATAAAACTATAGTTTAGTATAAATTCAACTTCGGTTTAGTTGAGAAACCCTTTCCGAGAGATAATATGATATAAGAAACAAACATATGATTTATTTGTTTACTCAGTTATACGTATTTGAATACATTTAAAATATTTCTCCCGATATTAAAATGAAGTAAATGAGGAAAAACCGACTTTTAATGTTTGAAAACACATTTTTAATGTTAAATATTTTACTTTTGAATTAGACTTTAATAACTAATTGCATGAAATTTTTCATTTGTGACCAAAAAAAAAGTAAAAAAATAATGAATGAAAAGAGAAAAAATCAATGTTTAAAGAGTTTGAAATATTTTAAATGAAAGTATAATAAATCAAACGAAACATTTTTTTGTGTAAAAAATATAATATAATAGAAGAAAATAATTGAATTGAATGTCGAAAAATAGAAATAAAAAACTAAATGTCATATCGATTGTAACAAAACTATGGACACAATTTTTTGGAATTCATTTCACAACTTTTGTGGAAACACTAACAAAGGGAATGGCTTTAGAAAAATTTGATGCAGAAAAAAAAAGAGAGTAGGTGCAATCTTGCAAAGAATGGATCCACTAAAACCTGGAGAGACCTCTCGATTTTTGTTAAAAAATATATTCGTTAGAAAAATATATCTAAAAATTATTTCTGTGAGAAAACCATTTATTAAATAAATGAGTTTTGATTAGAAGAGATTTCAAGAGAAAAAACATTTTCCAAAATCAAGATTTTCATCTCTAAGTCTTAAAATGCGAACAACATTTCATAATTGAAATGATGGCCCAAAAACTTTCTTAGTTTTTCTTTTTTAAGCTCTGAATGACTGGAAATTAGGAATTAAATGAAAAATATATTTAATAAACGACCGAAAGCTCACAATAATTATTAACGAAATATTACTTTTCCTGAATATAAATAGATTTTTTTGATGATAGAGTCTTATGAATTGCAATTTAGAGCACACACTGAAAACATTGGCTGTTTTCACAGCAATTAGTAGTTTAAAAGAATTTCATTTTGGATTTTTACAATTAATGTCGACACCAAATGGGATCATATTTTAAAATAGGATAATGAAAGTCCTCTAAATTAGTCGAATATATCATACTTTGAAACAATGAAAGCAAAACTAAAATTAAATATAAGTTTTGCGACAAACCTTCCCATAACTCAATAATAACAGTAAGATTAGAGTCACTTTAATTACTTAATTCAATGACAACGAAAAGCCAATATTTAAAAGCAATTATAAAAAACAATAACATATTTATTGTTAAATAAGTTTTTTTTAAATTACAATTTGAACTAAAAAAGCAAACAAACAAAACACCAAATAATTGACTCATAAATAGAAAAAATGTGGAATTTTTCATTAGAAAACTAATAAAAAAAATCTAAATTTTTGACAAATAAGACCTTAATTTAAAGAATACAATTGATTTGAGATCTGACATAAAAACGTTAAGAGAAAAAATTAATATAATTCAGTGCATTAAATGTATTAAAGTTTGGGAATCGCCTACACATTAAACTCACGCAACACAAGATATGAACCAATATTTCACATCAAAACAAAATCGGGTCATAAAATCATTTAGAGATATATCTCTTTCTATAGAACTCTAATGAATAATGACTGAAAGGACTGAAAAGAAATAATTTTTTAAACTCCAAAAGATTGAAGATTGAGGTGGAGTTCAAACAATAAGAAAAGTTTATTATATTCTCTTTAATATCGAGCGCTTAATATAAGTGTTATTCAAACGATTAGCTAAAGGTTATGAAACGCAGAGATTCTCTAATCGGGAGTAAACCTTAGGTCAGACCACAACATAATCAGTGCATTCGAGCGCTTCATTTCAATGTATAGTTTGTCGTCAATGAAAACAAATAAAAACGGTTTAGTGTTGAGAACGTCTTTAACCAAACGAACCATTTTTTCTTCTTTTTTCTGTTCTGTTTTTCATATCTTAACAAAAAAGACTTTTCATATTTCGGGCGATAATTGTTTGAAATGGTTTTCAATGATTGGTGGGAAACATGCAAATAAGGGATCAAAATTAAAAATACTCTTTTCCTGTCTCTAATGCCTTTCGCACACAAAACTGATTATATCATTAATGGTCTGATTTGTGAATATATTCCCGTTTGAATACATGTTTCGAAGAAGAAGACCCGGAAGCAATGCATTCATAGAGATCTATCTTCTTGTGGTACTTAAGATGAGATACTGAATACAAATAACGTTTTTTTTGTTGATCTGAACCAACTGTCCGCTCAATTGGCTGCCAAACGGCCACACATTCATTAAAGACCTCCAGTTGTTTGAGATCAACGATAATTGCTATCAAAAGCAAAAAAAAAGACTACAAAAAAGAATTGATTTTCTCATTTAAGCGCATGATTTCAATAAAATGCTATTATTTGTATTCACAACAATTTCTTCAATTATTTGATAATTACTTTAAGATTGAATGGAATGAGAACTTTGAGAATTGTTTGTAAACTTTTAGACAAACCGTAATATATAAGAGAATTGTATGAACTGTTTTTCTAATTAATTGTTACAATTTTCTCATCCATTATTACGAAGATATTTATCACAAGTAAATAGGATTGACTCTTATGAGCCTCTCTTTATTATATGGCTTCGGGCAGAGATGGCTAAACACACCTTATCGGGCACTTATCTAAAAATAATACCTTGGGAATATTAGTTGACGTTTTTGACGTTTCAAATCAGACATTTAACAAGATAAAATGCTTTTAGAGTGTCATAGATATAAGTAGATATCTTAAGATACTTTTACCCAACAATAAAGTGAATTAAAAAAAAGTGTACGACTTTTTGTCTGTTCATCACTGGCTTAGAGGCGATAAATTTCAAATTGTTTGTCGAGAATTAAGTTTGAGATACGGGTCATGAATGAGATTTAATTGGAGTTCACTTCCATTGAGTTTAAGTATTATTTTTACGTCGAAAATAATTGTGTCGGATATGCCTTCAAATGGTTATACTTAAAGTAAAGAAGTTTAAGCCAACAAATATTTGAAACTTAGTTTTGTCCAAAAGTCTTGAGATTCTATTAATAAAAATAATGACAAATAATTCAATAATAAGCAGTTGTATTCGAGCCAACACAAAGACAGCCCAACACTTCAAGTTCTGTACAGATCTGAACAGATGTAAAGTTAATGTAAATGTCATTTGTGTTCGCGAGAACTGACATAACATATAAAACATAATTTTTTTGGAAGAAAAATATCCCAAAAAGAAGAAAACATTGGGTGACGTTTGGCTTCTTTTAATTAACTCTTTGTGTAACTTATGTTATGTCAAAGAAATGAAAGAGTGTTGAAGAGTATAACCAATACTTCATTTGTTGTATAAATGTTTTGTATATAAAAACAATTAATAGACTAATTGAGCTTTTTTTACATTAACACAGAAAATGACATTTTCGTCATTTCAATGTCATTTCAGTTTTTATTAAATTAATTTTCAAATGAATTTTAATTATGAAAAGGGATGTCATCTAAACATTCGGTTAATTTGATTATATATTTCATTGAAAATAATTATTGAATCATCTTTTGGGTAATCTTTTCATTTAAATATTTTGAATTATTTTCTAAAAAAACGAAAACTTTTTGATTAACTCAACAAAAGTATTATTTCGTTGAATGACTTTTGCATTCAAAGAGTTTTAGTAAATAAATTAATACGAATTTCTGTTTCGGGAATTTAACGAATAATCCAATGAATTGACAGAATTTCTTCTCTATTGTTGTTTGTCTTCAGAATGAAAGGAATTGTCAGCTCATTTCAACCAATAAATATTTGAATTTATTGTCCATTTTATGTATATATATTACTGACTACCGGTCCTATTCTGTTCACTCATTCTATGAATAATAATGATAATGCTATTTGTTGTTCTCTTCAGATAAAACACTCCAACATTCGGACATAACTTTACTTTTTATGGAATAAATGAATATAATAACAGAAAAAATGCATTTCTTTTTTGGTATTAAAGTCATGACTGATATTAATTATATGCGATATAAGCATTCAATTTATCATTTTATGCATTATTTTCATATAACAGACAATTATGCGATGAAACGGATCCCAAAATATGAATAATGAAATTGAAAGCATTGACCGAACAAATCAAACAAATGATAATAAACACCAGAAATGAGCGAAAATCCCAATTAATATAAAAAGAGTTCTCTAACTTTCAACATATCTTTTTTGTAATAAAAAATACTTAATTAAAATTCTGCTAATCATTGAACTGCTGGTAAAATAGTAAACGATATGCCAACACTAAAACAAGTCCTGAGTCCAACCGTTTATTTCCGTTATTTATCAGGTGTTTAATTCACCAGAAAAAACAATAAAACAAATATTAAAACCAATTTAGTATATCATTGGACGGTTTGAACCGAAAAATAATTACAGTATTTCTATTGAATTCAATAATAATAGTCAGTAATAATGAGTAAATGAGTAAATGAGCTCTTATTTCCGCCAAACATTTTTTTTTTGAAGAATTAGATAAACAATAAATAAAGTGAAGTATAAGTAAAATGTGAAAAATATAAAAGTAATCGTGACTTTTGTGAATAAGTAATTGATTACTTCAATTAAAATCTCCCGAATAATCGCTTTACTGCCCTCTCAATGACAGCACTTAATTGAATTGAAAACAAAAAATAATAAAAAGTTAATTTCAAAAGTCTGGTCGACTCATAAAAAGCAAAATAAGAAATCAATCAAAAACCTCATCATTCGTATCGTAGATATAATTAGTATTTTTATATACAAAAGATTAAAATGACCTCAAACACAACTCGAACCATATGATGGAAATTTTGTCAAAAAGCCTTTCTTCTAATCGAATGACATTTTAGATGAAAAACATTCAAATTTGAAGTAATTTATGAATTAAATAAGTGATGAAGTCCTTGATTTCACTGATTTCTGGCAGAAAATTATTTTATAACAAATCATAATCTGAATGAATCCTTGAAACTGTAAATTTATATCTGTTTTATTCGTGAATAAATAACTCATTAACGACTGATAGAAGCACTTCAAGCGCTTATAATAATCAAAATATTTTAAAAATCAAATAAATTGAAAGTCAACTCAAAATTATATTACATTTGAGACGAATATTTTAAAAGATATTTTTGAGGCAAAACTGACAAAATTAATGACAAATTACAGAATAAGTATAGACTGAGTCATCACATTATTAGGAATGCATTTGCTTCGTGTTTGACGGACTTATTCTGAGTGGAAATTATGTGAAAACTTCCATAAATTTTTGTTTAAATAAATAATTTTCTCTTTTAAATGGAATCTAATTTGTTTTATACTTAACCCAAATGGCAATTGAATTATATTTCCATTATTTTCAAAATAAACGCATAAATTCAATGATATATTTGTTATCAAAAGTGGAGGAAATTAGCAAAACATTCATCATTTCAAAAGTCAGACATAAAGTAATAGAAAAATATTTGAAACTTATGTTAAGATATATTTGAATTTATAATTATTAATAAACTATTCTTAACTTTGGGCAAAAAAAAAAGATCAAGACTAGTTAGAATTTTCAATTTTAGATAAGAATTTGAAGGGCGTCTCAATGCTATACTCAATCGATTTGGACTTTTATTGCTTTAATTTTAAATATAAATTCATATTTTTTTGGACAACGACTCGATTGTGAAATCAAATCGGATTTTCCCATTAATACCTTTCATACCGTTAATCAAATAAATCAAAATTAAAGTTTAATTTTAATTTTAACAAATTTTTTTCTATTTTAATTCAAAAGCAAAGATTAGAAATAAAACTCAGAGTTAAAAGCAATTTGTAAATCGAGACAATGATTTCCATACAAAGGCTCCTAAAAATTACTTTTTTAGGAAATCTATTCATGAAATCAATTTAATGATTGAGGAAAATGTGAACAAAAATCATATTTGTATTAAAAATTGATAAAATTAACAATAGAATGGTTTGGATAAAACTCTTGACAACAAATTCGTGAACTAAACAAAAGATCGGATCAATTATTAGTCGAATGTTATAAAAATAAAGTGAACAAAAAAAGAAAAGATAAGCACTTATTAAGAGGCAATTTGTGAATAAGTTCTTTACGAAACAAAATATAACATATTTTAAGCTATTTTTATAAATGCACTCAAAATATTGGAAAACAAAATATAACAAAAAAAACAACAAATAATTTATTGCAAATCCTAATTCTCAAAGGAAATGAATGAATGAATTGCAAGATATATAACCCGAACAAATTATAACAAATATCTGAGATGTAATAAAAAAAATTAAAATAATTATATATTTTTTCCTAATTTTTTTGTACCAAAAACCAAACATTTTAATAAAAATGTCGTTTTTAGGGCCAAATTATTGCACCAATTAATGAATATTTTGGATTAAAAACTAATAAAAGTTATTATAACTCAGAATAAGTACTACAATAAAATTCAATCATTAAATTTCAATAAATAACAGAAAATACACACAAAAAGGAAAACCAAACGAACATTAAATCGCATTTTAAAAGCCTTCGCATTAAAAATCGAAATTCAATATAAAATAACTAAAAAGTTATTTACAGACAAAGAATAAAATGAAATAAAGAATGGTTGAATGAGTAAGGACAGG
>JAQIXI010001555.1:0-13184 GCA_034700165.1 Galumnidae sp. Gr-Ori-00277 | reverse complement strand
AGTTTATCGTTTAGTAAATGTTTAAGTAGCAAATTGTATCAAGCAACTACTTAACTTTTATTTACAACCAGTCCAGTATTTATATTAGAAAAGTTTTCTAAATATATAAACTAGGTAAATTCATACAGATATTATTATTACGCCTAAAATCCTAATAAGAATTTGATTGTTTAAAATAGTTTCTTAAGAAATGTCTATTAAATTAGTATTTTTAGAGGAATGTCTTAGAGTGAAGTGTTGGCCCTTTTTCTGTCAATAATCTGATTTTGTTTTGTTTTTTTGAGAAGTCATTCAATCGTATATCAAATTTATTTTAATAATAGCTTTAGATTTGAGTTAAAATAATATTTAGTTTCGGATAAATAATTATATGATTTCAGAACGAGTTTTAATTGATATAACTCTTAATACTTGAGTTCAAAGATTGTATTTAATTGTAATTTTAAGAAAATAATTCGATAAAAACTGAATTCAATTAATCTTTTTCTTCAATCTAGATCCTTTTTTCTTAGACAATCGCTTTTTATAGTATTTGATATAATCTTTTTATTATTTAAATTCCATTTCAAAGTTATGATGAACTTTAAAATCATATCAATATTAGCATGGTAACTAAATAATTTAATTGAAGACATTTTAGAGTTGTGTTCAATCCACTTCCTTGAGCATTTATATTGAATGGAGCATGCTAAAAATATCGTCCTAAATCTTTGATCAAAAGAGGATTGAAATGTTTTATCTGATATTTTAAATGATTCCAATTGTAATAAATAACCACTTCTTCACTTTTTTCAGGTAATCCGGATCTTTGATTCTGTGCTAAAAAAGGTCCACAAACTGTACCTAAAATAGTAGAGCAAACGTTTTAAATGCAATTTGTTGTCAATTCAATAGATTTAATGAAATCATTATTTAAAAGAAAAGCCGTTTTTTAATATTATTATTAAAACTATTGAATTACACTTAAATGGATTGGATAGTATTTTAATACTCTTGGTTAATCAATAAAGAAAATATCCAAAAGTGATTTTACTCACCATTTAATGGGAAGTAAAAGTAATTAATTGATAAAAACGAAAAGAGATTTTTCTTCATTTTATTAGAAACTATTTAATCTCTTGAATTCCTAAAAACTAACGGGTTTTTCAAAAAAGTTCACATTTTAGGTTTTTTTAGCTAGATTAATTTTGGAATATATCATTTACAACGTGATTTGAGCTCGAACTCAATTTTATAAATATCAAAGACTAACACAATTTATCTTTAAATACAGTTTTAATTAATTAAAAATAATAATAAAACCTTTTGATTAACTATTAATTTATGCTTTTGATTGTCTTTAATGAGATTTATTTTTAATTTCTTAAATTCATTTTTTGTTTTTCTCGTTTTGTAACTAAATTTGATTTTTTATTCCCAAATACTAATGACTTATAGAAAACAAGATTTCTCTTAAGAAATGATTTGAAGGCTTTTCTTATCCAGAAGTCAATCAACAAATTTGCAAATAATGAGAACAAAATTTCTTTAATCAGGTATTAATCGATTTGAAGTTTTTTTTATTGGTTTTCAATTATTCAATCATTCATTTATTTAATTAACTCCTATTTATGATTTAATTTGAACTCAGAATATGATGAGCTCTCGTTTGGGCTCTCCTTTTATTCATTTGACTCAAATATTTTCCACTTTTCATAATATTTATATTATTTCCTAAATATTAAGTCTTTGAGCTTTTCTTAGATAAGACCTAAAGAATAAAATTAATAAATTATTTCTTTAAATAAATACTGAATATCTTTATCTAATATTTACATAAAAGGAGTGACCAAGTTCACTTTAACAATTCTGCTTATTTGGTAAAGAATTTTCTGTTAAAAAGAGTAAAAATCTTAAACATAAAGACAATCATGGTAAAATAACAAAGCTCAGCTAGTTATATTGAATAAAACCATAACAGGTTTGTATGAGAGAGAAAGAGAACTTGGTCATCCCTTAATTATAATTAAATAGATACCCGCAAAGAACATAAAAATATAATAGATGTGAAGTAAATTGAGTGAAATAAACCACAATTGCAAAACACTTTTTAAGAAAATAGCAAAGAATGTAGAGATAGTTGTAATCTATAATAATATAAATATATAATCTAGTTAAACTATTACAGCACAGAAAACTGGACAGAATAAAGAACTAAAATAAAAGTAGAAATTAAAGATTTATATAAAAATAAACTTTTCTTTTCAATATATAAGTCAATGATTTATACGAAGAGAGAAAAAAAGTTTATTTCCAAAGTTTATTCCAAACGAAGTTAAAAGAAAAGGCATCGAAAGAAACTAAATTGAGGGCTATTTTTAAATATTAATCTAAAAATTGCCGAAAAAGAGAGGAAAGACTAGTGTTCACTACATTAGAGTAGAACCAGTTTTACATTCAATTCACAATTTGACTAACATTTCAAAGGCTAAACAAAAAAAAACATTTCTCTAAATGTGTTTTCAAACTAAATGCTTAAAAATATAAGAAAATGTTTGATAAAAAATTACCTCAAAAGGATTGCACGCAATTCAACGATTTTATTGGTTTTGTTTCTCTTTTCTTCAAAATCTGTAATAAATTACAAATAAATATTAAAATTATTTTTTCAAAAAAAGATTCTTTTATTTATAATCACTAATGACTGTAATAAATATAATCACAATAACTGAGCCAATACATTTACAAGTTTCTAGTTCATTGTACAAATTGATCATGATAAGTTTATGAAATTATAGTTTAGTTTATAAATATTTATTCCTTAATTAATAATTGAAAAAACATGTTAAGTTCTTTTTTCATGGTTATATACCCAGCAAATTATCATTGCTTGTTAAATTTGGCCATGGTAAAACATGTCACGACAGAGAAAGACAAATGGCCTGAGCGGTAATCCATAGGATTTTCAAAAGCAAAGGAATTGTTGCGATAAAAAATTGTCAATTTTGTGGAAAAAATAGTGCATTAAATACATTATATAAGTCTATCAAATAAATTACATAAATAATGCAGAAAAAGGATCGGGTGGTAATCGCATAAACGATCCGCTTCTTTAGCCATTGTCTCAGTTCTAAGGATCAGAATCTGAGAATAATTATTGGATTAAAGTCAATGTATTATTTAATGATATAAAAGTGTGAAAATTGAGTCAAAACATTTATTTTTTTCATTGGAACGGATTTATATCCGATTCTTAGTTTGACAGCCAATGACGGAGAGCCTAACCAATAGAGCGGATAATAACCCTCTCATATCAGCTATAAATTCATAGAAATACCTAAAGAATAATATCGAACAGATTTGAAAGTCATATGGAATAACATTTTGTATAATAAAATATAAAACCAATCGATTAGAGTATCGATCGGTTCAAACAAAAAGCATTTTCTAATCAAATTTACTTTAGTTTTGATGAAAACACTTCACTTAGAAATCGTTGTCTGATTTGTTCCTTTAATTAAAACAGTTTTAATTAGTGTCCAAAGAGAAAGGGAGAGGGAGAGAGAGGAGAGTGGGCACAGCTCTGAGTTAATTATGCAAATCGCAATCAAGAGTTTGGCCGCATTTGCACTGATGTGTGACGAAACGAATAAATTTAGGAATAGTTTCGGCCAATCGTTTCACTCAAACACTTTTTTGACAACTAATCGATGGATAAGACTTTGAATTTTAGGGGTTTGGGAACAACTGCTTAATGCAATTGTTTCAGAGCACAGAATAAATTGATATTTTATATATATGAAATTCTCCAAGGATATTTACTCATTTACAAGACCAAGGGAATTTTTTTAATAAAATTGAAAAATCACTAACTCGTATAAAATGTCTCAAAATTTCAATTTCAATATAAACTATCAAATTTAAAATGAATTTCATTAAAATTAAAATTATTGAAGTTTTGATAAATTTTCATTATATCTGTTCATTAACTGAACTTTTCCTCAGAGAACTGGAGTGAAGGCCAGCAAAAGAAAGCAAAGGGATGACATATTATGAAACTTTTCATTTGATTGTTAAGCGCTTCGAGCGATTAAATGTCAATATTTTGAAAATAATTTAATTTTCTCGTCATTCAAACCCTAAACCAAAACTTATTTAAAGGATTTAATAGAATTTTAGTTTAGAGTTGAGTTCTCTTACGATATCTTTATTCCGGTCCAGTGGTCAACACTGATTGCCTTATATCTATACAAATCTGTATTTTAAATTAACATTGATTCAAATGAGTTGATTTCAAATAACATGATCAAATGTAATAGTTACTCTTTTTTAATAAAAAGGATTTCATATTAAGTTAAAAAATTATACGAATGAAAATTGTTTTTATATACCCATAGAAAGTTTGTTTTCAGGTGTTTTATTCAAATCAAATTAGACTTTTTTATAGAAATTTTCTATTATGTTCTCTCTCTCTCTCTCTCTCTCTCTCTCTCTCTCTCTCTCTCTCTCTCTCTCTCTCTCCCTCTCCCTCTCCTGAGTTTATTCAATTGAATTCTATAAAAAGAGCGACATTTGTTCGAAAAGGACTGGAAGTATAGATAGTAGACACAAATTAGCCGGATTCTTTTTTAAGATAAGCTTGGTAAATCCTAGTAAATGAGTAATTGGAGAAATTGATACAAAAATTCATTTTCTAATGGATTCAATTTATTTAATACTTATAAATACTAATATTTGAATAAAATAAAAGGAATAAATGTTAAAAAAGTGGTGAATATTGAATATATTGTTAAATGTATGGCATCTAAAATAGTATTCAGTCGATTACTTAACTGGTAATACATTGAATGCATTGCGCTTTTGCGCTGACATTCATTGCACTAACGGTTTTAGTCAGTCTTTTGCTGTATATTTCAGATCATTTTTACCGACCATTCTTTTCACTGACATTAAAGCTTTATATTTTGCACAACAGTTAAGAAATGATACTTCACTTATGTTTTAATCAAATTCTGTGCGAAATGTTATTCAATTTCTTCACAAAAAACGAGAGAAAAGTGAGATATGTTTCTAATATATGACACTTGACTTTCATTATAAAAAAAAGCTTTAAAAAAATGTTTGAAACATACATATTGTCAAGTGATTCAATTGTCAATTGCTTGATAAAATTTGCTTGTTGATTATTCCATGGCTGGAAAAATCAGATATCATTTAATATTCATAGTTTTTTCCGATCCATAATTGACTGAAAAGTCTTTTATTATAACATTTTCAGTGATTTTAATGATTAATATTAATATCGAAAACGTTTTCTCTTTTTTTCTTCAAAAGAGTGTAAATAATTAATCAAAACATAAAAACATTTTTTTCGGTAGAAATGAGTGAATCCTATGATATGAGTATTGAAAACGATTCTCAAATCATTATCTCTTCATTTATAAATGACGACAATTTGACGATCAACGGATCCGTTGCTGTCAAAAGAGATGAAAAATTAGTTCTCCTGGAAATCGGAATACTTTCGTTAATATTTCTTTTGATAGTTTTCGGCAATTCTTTTGTTTTGATCGCTCTTCAGATGAATAGACTTAAAATGAATCGAATGTATTACTTCTTACAACATTTGAGTATAAGTGATATGATAACAGCAATGTTTAATGTGTTGCCTCAATTGGCCTGGGAGATTACACATCGCTTCTATGGCGGCAATATTCTGTGCAAAACTATCAAATATCTACAGATATTCGGACCATATCTATCATCATATGTTTTGGTGATGACTGCAATAGACAGATATCAGGCCATTTGTAACCCTCTCTCTAACTGTAAATGGACTCCGGGCCGATCAAAGCTAATGATAACCATTGCCTGGATCATATCATTGTTGTGTTGTTCTCCACAAGTCTTTATTTTTTCATATCAACAAATTCCAGGAACGGACGCCATATATGAATGTTGGGGTAATTAATGAGATTTATTTACTTCGAATGTCATTCGTTTTATATTTTGAGATAAAAATTTTCCAAATAATTAATACTATTTTTTAATAAGTAATGACTTCTCATATTTAATGAGTATTTATTTTTATTATAAATATATATTCCATTAGAAATATTGATACTAAGTGAACTAGAACCAAATTGAAAGTTTCCATTAATAATTAGCCATCAATTTGTAAATCACATGTTATCGCATTCCGTCCTAATTAACCGAAACATTTAATTCGTAGTTAAATATAATTCCTGTAAATTATAGGAACATTTCAGAAGCCATGGGGAGAACGGATATACGTGACCTGGTATGCAGTCAGTGTATTCATTATACCATTCATTATATTAGTGGTCACTCATTACCACATTTGTCGGGAAATTTGGCTCAATTTACACAAAAAGAGGAAAAGTTTTAAATTAAATAAAAATAGGGACACATTTGAGGCTAACAAAAGACAAGACTTTGAAAGCGATCCAATGAATACTTTGGCCGAACCCAATGGCGAACAAACAATTAATACTAAAACTATGGTTTCAATAAGAAAATCCTATCGATTCAAAAGCAAAGGAAAATTGGAGGTCACTCTTGAAAAGAGATCCAAAGAAGACTTCAGTCCTCGAATTCATTCAATTCATGGCTTAAGCAGAGCTAAAATCAAAACCGTTAAGATTACAGTCGTTGTAATACTTTGTTATATCATGTGTTCGACGCCTTTTATCTGTGTTCAGTTATGGGCTTATTGGGTGCCATCAGCACAGGAGTCTCACATATGGAATGTTAAGTATTATATTTTATCAAAATTAATGTAAACTTTTTTATTCTGAACCTTTAAGTGGTGTTACCTATAAATGTCTTATCCCTTATTTCATAATATTTTCTGATGGAATCTATCGGTCAATAATATCTAAGAGAGTATTAGAACAGAATTAGGACAGAATATAGTGAACATCATTTGTTTTTTCTTATAAACTTCTCGCAAATCAATATATTCGAGGCATTTATTGCAAAGAATCGGTGGCTATGAATCAAAATTAAGTTTCATTACTTCTTTGTCTAATATCTTCAGCGATTCCTATTGTGTGGACACTCTTTTAAAAATATAAAAAGATATTGTGTTAAACACAGCAATACTCGTTAACTCTAATATCGTGACGCGAATCACTTAATTAGGTATTTCTTTCTTTACATCGACTTAACTCAAGAAATTAATCGTTGAATCTTTCAAATGTCAAAATGTGTTCTAAAATTAATCCCAAGAATAGGTTTGTGCTGAAGAGGTTCTGTCTATTTGTGTGAATTAGCAGTTAATTAGCGAATATTGCTTTCAGTAAAGCATAAGAATAAACCATTCATTCAATAGAGTTAGTCATTAATTTCTTAATCAGTAGAGGACAGCCTTTTTTAGATGAATAGACAATAGTTTATTAGAGTTTTATGATAGCATTTACCAACAATTGACCAAATTATTAGTCTCTGACTAGTCTAGGTTAAGCCACTTTTCAAAGTTAAAAAGAAACTAATAAACTATTTTATCAAACAATTGATTCAATTAATAGTTTTCCTGTGCGACAGTTAGGGCCCCATTTAATTAACTTTCAATTGATTTTCCATTAATACAAAAAATAAACTCAAAGAAATAACAATTAATTTGATTAATGAGTGTTTGTTTTCAACAGTTATAATACTTTCTTATATAAAATCAGAATATTTTTATGACGAGAAAACAATAATTTAGTGAATATTTCGCCCAAAATCTTCATTATTATTAGTGCATAGATTCCGTTATAAAATTCCCTTGGTAATTGATGTGCAAACTCTTATTTGTTGAACTCAAGTCATCGAAATTGAAGATCAATTTATCACTGAAATAGAGTTAAGGCATTCATTATAACATAAGTTATTTGATTTCGTGGTCTAAACCATAATATTAATGATTAGATTATTAATTGCTTTGAGACCAGAGCTCAGGAACTCTTAAGAAAAAAACCACTGAATAATTGATTATTCATCGCTATAATTGAGGTTGTTCTAGATCAATTTAGATATTTTTATTATTATTTAGGAAAAATTGGAAATTATTTTCGGTAAAATTGATGGAAAACTTCAATTAAAAATCAATTAGTTTTCAATTCGTTTAACAAATTGACTGAATATAAGCCAAACCTTTTGTTTGTTTTTCTCTCTCTTTAATTGATTCGATTTCACCGATAATTGCTTTTAATGGAGAAACAGATTTTGTCAAAACCATAAAAAATAGTTTTATATTAATATTTGATTAAACGGAATATAATCGACAGATTGACTCTAAAATAAATTGATTTCATATGAGTTTAAGCCACTTTAAGCCACGGGCTATTTCACGCGTCTTTGACCTAGTCACATTTTTTATACTAAACAAAACATTTGCGATAACTTTAGACAAAGAGTTCATTCTTTTCAGTGACTTTTTATTTTGAAATCTATTCTATTTCTGATGTCATATAATATCCATTAAAAAAAAGAGTGTATTGTCTATAAGAGAGGACGTCATTGGAGTTTGGGTTAAGTCCAGATTATATCAAATGATTCACAATTAAATTCAATTATTTTTATTCGAGTTTTGACTCAAATAACAAATTTTCTCCAAAAGTAGTGAATATCCAAAAAACTATTGAATTGAACCTAATTTTTGTACTAAAAATAAGTACTGAATATTAGAAATACTTTTCCCAATCATTCTTTAAGGACTAAGTATTTGAGAAGTTCTCAATGAAAGTAAAGGCGGAAAAGTAATACTGTATTAGTAAATACTCGAAAAGTAAAGTATCAGATCTGATACTTAATGTATACCATTCGCACTCATTTCAAGTCTTGTGTAAAATCTTATCTTAAAATTTAATGTTTAAAATAGTTTACAATTATTTCTTTTAACCTTTTTATGTATAATTTAGTGGAGAGTTATTGTGCCGAACGTTTATTTTAAGCTCAGAATAAAAACTAAACTGTTTTACAGTTAAGACAAATGTTTCCGCTAATGTTTTCGGTTGAATAATAATGAATCTTATTTTAGAGAACCAAGTTTTTCAATAGAATACTTCATTGAATAGATTGACCTTGTTGCTCTCTGATAATCGTTAGAATTTATTCTTGCAGTTCTCAGAGTTGGCCATCGGAGCAGAAAATTGATTTTATCATAAATTGAATCTTTTAAAAGAAATCTGAGTAAATGTGTTTCACTTATTCAAAGAGAAAACGCTTTTGAGGACTAAAATATAGTTTGAAATCATTTCTTATTTTTCATTTTCACAGATGTTTTCAAATAATGAAATCATATGAAAGAAACGAATTTCTCGTTGAAAATCACTTAAATTTTAATATATTTTGAAACGTCGGGTGTCGGAGACGCCAATCTTTACCCGGAATATATCCATTAAAACGTCTTTCACTATTATTCCGGATAGTTTTCTTGAGCGCAGAATAAATATATGAATCAAAATATTCACTATTTGTTAGGTCTGACACATCATTAAGACATTGAATGACAAAACATTCTTCACTAATGTTTTCCTTAACTTTGAAACAGTTTTACCTCTTTTTCTGCAATACTTGACTTATATATGAAAAAGACTTTATTCATGAATTATCGATCGGTTGTCAACAAAATTATCAGACATTTGTTTGCAGAACAGGCTTTGAATAAATTTCTATTTTTTAACCTCAAGTGAAGATTATTTCCGTAACTATTTTCACAACATTTCATACAAATATATAACATAAAAACCACTAAAAATATCCAAAAAATTATTCTGTAATTTGCAGACGACTGCCTTCCCATATAAATTTATACCAAGATTCAATTCGTTTTTCAATTCGTAAATTAAGAGACACTTCACTGCTCCACAAGAATTCAAATTAGTGTAAAAACGATGACAACTGTGAGGTTCAGTTCATTTAATTGACAGCTCAGCTATAATACAAAAATCCATTTCAACATTGAGTTAACCAATGCTTACACACAAACCGTGCGATTGATTTGTTTAATCAATAATAAAACTATCACTAAAACACTATTCAAGTACTACCAAGGGTATTTTTCATTTAGAAAAATGTATTTAATAAACTTGATTTATTATTGTTCATTATGAGCAATTTACATTTCAAATTAATGTTCCTAATCCACTTAATAATAACTATAGAAAATATCCTAGCTTATTTAAAAAATTCAGTGCATTATAATAACCAAGAATTCATTATTTATTAAGTAATTAAAGTAATTTATTATTATTTCTTTAATTTTTTTTAATTCAATTAATTGAATACTTTTAAAAACACGAAATAATTGACTGCTATTTATAAAAGGGTTTAAGTAATCGTTTGTTTATTTCATATTTATATTTATATAATGAGATAAATTGGCTTAAATAAAAACTATCACCTTGCCTATCCCATAAGATTAATGGTGAAAACGTGTCTTACATATTAATCTTTAATAGTTTTTATCTAACGATTATTAAAATTCTTGTTTTTAGACTCAATTGTATTAAAACTAATTTAAGGATTATATTCTTGTGTTTCAGTTATTTAATTATATTAAACAAAAATATTCGCTGTTTTTAATCTTTTTTTATATATTCCTAATATTTTTCTTTTATATTTCTTTTTACTTTTTTTTCTAAATATAAAAACTTCCAGGAATAAAGTTTTTCCTAAATATTTTAATAACAAAATAAGGAATTAATATTACATTCAATAATTTGTAAGAAAACACCGGAAAAATTTTTATTAAAATAGTTTTGTTTTTAAAAAATATATTTATTTTAAAAATACCAAAACTACATAACATAAACATTCTTTTCATTTAGGAAATCCGTAATCTTGGAAAAAAGTCACTTATAGTTGATTAAAGTCTGTTTACATAATTCATATACATATTTAAAGTTTGGAAAAAATAACTACAGTCAGGACCCGATTTTGAACATTTGACGAAACCTTAAAAATCGAGTTCGACTGCAATCAGTCTCATAAGTTATGAGTCATAATATTATTACTCTTTTAAATTTATATAAGACATTCATTGGAAAGGGCTTTGCAAATGAGAACTGACCAAAATAGGATATTGAATATGTGAGGGTTGATTAAAGGCAGGTCCAGACTGTATTTGTTATTAAAATGTTTTCACAAATTCTTTTCGATGGCTTCAAATTTATGCCTCTTTTTTTCATTTAAGCTAAATATAACTCATAATTAATATTAATTTTGATCGAAACGTTTAATTGTTTTATCGATAAAAATAAATATTTTGAAGAAAAGAGACTAATATTTATCTGAATCTTTAGGTCCGATAATTGCAGTCCTAATGCTTTTGCCGAGTCTTAACAGCTGTAAGAAATTCAAATAAATTACTCAAAAAACCTCTCAAATCGATTAAGAGTTAATTCTTAGTAAAACAGTTCTGCTTTTCTTCTAATTAGGTGTTAATCCGTGGATTTACCTCTATTTCAATCAGAATCTGGTGACGGCTCTCAGAGAATGTTTTTGCCGGAAAACAGACGCCGAAAGAACTTATAAAAGAGAATCTCTACGACCGAGGAATAGGTTGTCGATTAAGGACAATATGAGAGCCGAGAATCACAACACTATTCGTTTGGAGACATTCAACGAATCGCCTGATTTTGGAATTTCAGAGCACCCGAGTCCTCTTCAAATGAGATTTTATAACGATTTGCAAGAATGAAGTATAGGTTCAAAATAGTGTCTCAAATGTTAATCATTAGAGAAATAGAAAATCTATGACTGAATTACATTAAAAGAGATAAATAAGTTTTTCATACATTTAGTAAAGTTTACCAAGGTATTTTATTTAAACTATTGATTTATACAAAACAAAATGAAGTTAAAACCCGTTGAAAAAGTTAATGGTTTTAAATAAAAATTAATTTATTATAATTGCTGACAATTATTGTCAGTAATTTATTGATATTATATTTACTAACAAGCTAACATTCTGGAACTGATCATCTCATGGAACTTCATAAAAGATATTATAAGCATGGTTAAATTATTTAGTTTTCCTCAGACCAAGTAATCTGATTAAGAATCTGAAATCAAAATGAGCTTATTACTATTTTATGAATAAAATATCTTGGTCAAAATCTTTAAATGATACTTTTAAAAGGCTTTTTAAAAAAGAAAGATAAAACTTTAGCAAGATGATTTGGAATGCTTAATATTTGCAATGCTTAATGAGTAAATATAAAATAAGATTCAATTAATAATTAATTTTTAATGAATAACTCATACAAAAGTCAATAGTTTTTATAACCAGATAAAGGTTTTACTAATCAGTATTGAAAATTACTAATCATCTTACTAAATTCAACATTATTTTGAAAGCTATTAAAAATCATCTTTCAAAGACCCCAAAGCATTAAACCATGTTATTTATGCTTTAAAATAGCCAAAAACCCATTTTGATTTCATATTCTTAATCAGATTTTCCTAAAGAATTTAACCATGCTATTATATTGTGAAATTCCGTGATTCTTTCCTGAATGCTACTTGGTGAACCTATTTTAAAAATATAAGAACTTTATTTAAAACTTAAATTATTGTTTTATTGATTATTAGATTTTTAGTTATTTTTGCAAAATATCTAAAAATATGAAAATATTATTTTATAAAAAATATAATAAAAGTAAACAAAACTATTGTATAGTTAAAAGTCAAAAATGTTGTTTAAGATCTCAAAATTAGCTTGCACATTTCGTAAAAGATATTCTATTTCATATATTGATTAGCAGTTGAGACACGAACATTTCTCTGTACCTTGATACTTATTTACAGAAAACATAAACTTGAAAAATATGTCACAAGGTATTTGAAAAATAATTTCTTTTCAACATTGAAAAGTGGATAATAAGAAACCTTTCATTTTAAAAGAAGCATGCTCAAAATATATAGAATCTATGATTCAATATAAATTTGTGAAAAATGTCCTTGATGATTGTTTGTGATTATTGTGAATAGAGTCACAAATATTTGTATATTTTGAAACTGAAGTAATCAAAGAAAAAGTTCTTTAAATGAATTTATTTATAGTTTAAGACAAAACTTTTATTTATATATTTTGTTGTCATAATTGACTTAATTATACAATAATTCATTCCTTGTTATTGTTATCTCATTAAATGAGATCTTGTTTTTATAAATTGTATTTTATTTCACTAAAATAT
>JAQIXI010001554.1:0-13186 GCA_034700165.1 Galumnidae sp. Gr-Ori-00277 | reverse complement strand
GCTCAAACACTCCTTGCTCAGTTATTACATAATGCTTGTTAAATTTTCAATTAAAATTTAGTTATACTATCAATATTTAGTCATTACTTTAAAAAACTGCTTTAAAATTTAAATACAAAATCATTAGTTATATAATTATCGTTTGAAAAGTTGTTTCCTTTAAAGAAAAAAAATTAAAATATATATAAATATAGAAATAAATGCAAAACATTTTATAAAACATTTATTTTAATGTTTTATATTTTGCTGACAAACATTTGTTAATTAATTATTTTGAGTAATAAATATTTGTTCCGTAATTTGATTTGAATGATATAAACCTCAATTGTGGTATAATTCTTGTTCTCTTAAATAAGACATTTCTAAAAAAAATAATCAAGTACATCTTAAATCGATTCTGACAGTATTAATGTGAGTCATATTATATTCGTAATACAACCCATAATCTAATTGAAGTTCGTTATACTGACCAAAATTATCAGATATTTCTGTAGATCCAAATGATCTGAACATTGAATTGACACCATTTTTATGTTAAGTTAATCATATGATATAAAACAGAAGCTAATAAATGATGTGAAATTAAATGAACTTGCTTATATTGGAAACTTATTATTATTCATTTAATCTTGAAATGTTTAAATAACTATAATTTCTGCATCAAATTCACGAAAAAATATTGAAAACATAGAAAGATAACATTTTATCAGATAAAATATAGTAATTTAAAGTTACCAGTATTTGAATCTCAAGAAAAATAATTATCTGATTCATAGTTATTCTGCAACCAATTAATCAAAAAATAGTTTTCAATGAATTAACAATTTTTCAACCCTTCGGATAATTTATGACATCCAATCAATTTTATATATTAACCATTCAATAGACGTTCACTCATTTTTGAATTTCCCTATTAATAAAAAAAAAGATAAGAAATCCATCGAAATGAGTGATCAAACATTTCTGACCATTTGTTTGGAAAATTAGTTAAACCAAAACTTATATAAAAACTAATAGAATTTCATTTATATGTCATTAATTCTTTGGTTTATAAACAAGACTTTTATATGTTTTTTCTCTTAAGAGATGTCATATTTAATAACATTCATTAATATTTGAAATTATCTTTTATTCTCTTTTTAATAATAATCAGAGCAATCAATAATTTTACTGACATTTAATGTTTGATTACTTCTTATTTGGAGTATCAAAGTTAGAGACATAAATCGGACAACAGATTATAGGTCCGGTCCGGACCCAGAAATCCTAAAAGTCAGGTCCAAAAATGAGGTTAGAAAATGTTTAACAATAATTATTTTTAAATGATGTTATTTTTACAAATCAAATAACTATTAAAATTTAAGTAATAAATTAAGTAATAATTATTCGTTTATTATTCAAATTATTCAAATAATTTTCAAAATGATCTAGTTACATTTAATATTAGATAATAAAATTTTTTTAATTAAATAAAGTTACATTAAAAGTAAATTCTCTCTGATTTCAAACTTTGAGACCAAACACTAATAGGTAAAGTGTGAAAAATAAGTCCATTCCTCAACTGTTAGTAATCCCTATTCTTTAACATTTCTATTACTAATGAATTTTCAAATTTTAATACAGAGTTGAGAACAGACTTCTTTTTCACTCTTTACATATAATGTCTGGTCTTAGAATCTTATGCTTAAAGTCCTGTTCGGTCAGAGTTCGACCCGATTTGTGTCTCTAATTGAATGGATTAAAACAGATTGAATTGTGACGCAAACAAAAGCTCCGAATTTAGCTTTAATTTTGATGTTTATCCTAATGTTAACATCGTTTGGATTAACGCAACAAAATAGACATAAACTTAATATTATTGCCGACAAATCTCTTGCGATTCAAACAAACATTTCTTATATTTGATTCCCTCTTAAAAACAAATTCCTTTTCTTCCGATTCTTTATTCCTTATAATTGGGTTTTTTCCTCAAACAAACTATAAATTCAAGCATTTTTTAATACTAACTGTAATTCTTTACTGTTTTGGTTCAGGAAGTCCTCTATTCAGACAATTAGTCAAACATTAGTCCCAAATAAAAACTAATTTAAGAAAAATTATAATATTAAAGAAAATATTTGTAATCAAAACTAAAACCGAAACTCTTTTGAATATAAGAGAAATTAGTTTTTAATTGATATCATTATCTCTTTAATGATGAATACGAAAACAAAATTAAAATTACTTTGAATTCTGATTTGAGTTAAAATTTATTTAAAACTCTATTATAAGTGACTATTGAGTAACAAATTATAAGAGATATTTACTCACGATTTCAACTAAAACTAATTGTGAACCAAAAATCAGATAAAATCGTTTTCAAAATTGAATGGAAGAACGTTTGTCTTGTTATAAGTAAGGAAAGTTTTGTTTAAAAATTAAATTATTTCATTTAAAACACTTAAATGATTGTTTTTCCAAAGAATTTATTAATTAAATTTAATTTTTTTAAAATTCATTAAAATTCAGTCAAATATATTTCAAATAAATTACAAAAAGTGATTAATTGTAAGCCAATTGAGTTCTGCAGGTTTACAATAAACTGTATTTCTAATAATCAATAATTAAAAGTTTTGTTATTTTTATTTCATCTTTTGTTTTATATTTAATTTCAAAAGTCACGACTGGAAGGCCTTCCCTTCCCTTCCCTTCCTTTTATAAGTCATTTATAGGAATTTTGAATAAAGACTTTAGTTTTCATTTATTATTACAAAATAGAATTCCAATCGATATCTGAATAATACTAAACCCGTTCTTTAGTTTCGCTCTAACTTTGAAAAAAAGTCAAATAAAATTTCAAATTCAAATACTTATTCGACACTTATTTCTGATCGAAATCTATTTGAAAGGATTTTCTGAACGCAAACACTATTATCTGACAAACAAATGACTGACAATTTTTTTTGCTTAGAAAACAGGAATAACTGAATTCAATTGTCTATAAATAGACAAAAGGATGACCACAACTAGTGATGCACACAATTAGAGGCAAATACCTGAATAAATCTAATATGAGTAAAGCAAAAATCGTACAAATAATTGTTACGTTTCGATCATTCTTTTGTTATAATAGTTTTTTTTCCATCCATTGTCTCAAAGCAATGACTGTATTCAAAGTCATAAAGTCGTGAATTAAGTGTTAGAATAAGACTTTTGTATAAGTTTTGGTCATTTCATCAAAGCTTTGCTTTTGTTTTGGAATTATTTTTTGAGTAATTGTAAAGTGATTGACACAATTGCCAGAAGAATGGATTACTTCAGAATCGATTTGTTTGAGTCGATTGAACACAGATTAATATCCAGACTTTATTTACAATTGGATGCTATTGATTCTAGGTCAATCGTTATCAAAAAATTGTCAATAAAAAAAATCAAAAACCATTTTAGTTCTTAATTTTCATATAAATTTTCAGTAAAAAAATGAACTCTTCTATACTTTTTAATAGAAAATTTTGTAAATTTATATCTGATATAAACTACTTTTTTCTTAAAAACAGTTCCTTTCATCAGATGAGTAATGAAATGTCAGTCAAAGTAAAAGAGGTTATGGCAGCTCTTATGGACTAATCGGACTCTATATTAAAATTGTGGGCATTTAATGAAATTTTGGGAGAAATGCAAATCTTATCAATAATTTGTTCCAAAATTTGAATTTCGTAAACAAAAATATTTGCAGTTTTGAGGCCCAATTAAACTCTGCTCGATATTTATTCATATAATTATCAAATTATAAACATTTTAAACTATTTGTTTGTAAATTTCAATCATTGATTTATAAATCAATTAATTTGCAATTAATTTATTGCAAATTAATTTCTTATTTAATTTGAATTTTATTTTTTAAAGTCATATGAATTTTAATGAGAAATTAGTGAAAACTAATACATTTGATAGCATTTATGATAGCATTAAATATATTGGTATCTGAGTTCGAACTACTATTTAAAACAAATAAAGTTAATGGTTAACTGTTAACTATTTGGTTTACCTTAATTTCCCAAAACGATAAGATTTAGGGGACAGGAATTTTACACCATTTTTCATGTTCAGCCTTAAATACCAAGTTTATTTTACATAACCCTTTACTAATAATGTAAATACTAAAATTTTTACTTCTCAAGTTGTATCATGGTCAACTTTTTACTATCAATAAAAAGTAGTGGACACGAATGGAAGTAAATAAAATTGTAAACAAAAAATATTTTTGTATTTTATTTGGAAATTTTCAAAAATATTTCTGAGTATACTTTTTTACTTATTCTTATTTGCAAGGGCATATTCAAATTTTACTACCCTAAAATAAGACCTAGCTCAATATGGAAACTTATAGAAAACTCCAAAAACAAATACCAAAACAACATAAGAAATGATTGATTTCTAGCATTTCTTATAATAATTTAAATGACATTTGAATTGAAATCTCAGACAAACAATTAGTGAAAACAATTAATTTATATTTAATTAAAACAAATTGAATATCAATGAAATGATGAGCGAATAAATCACAAATCAATTGAAAAGTTTAGATATGATTTAATGACATAATTTATGGCAAAAAGTTTTGTTTGTTTAATACGTTGAAAGTAGTGTCGATTCAATGAATTGATAGTAAAATCAGTGGATATTTTAAGAGCACTTTAAATGTTTTTGCTTTCGGTTCTCACATTTCTAGTCATTATATTTAAATGATTTTTTCAAATTGATTCTGGATAACTTTTTTTCCCCTTTGGCAAACAAAAGTTTACTTGCTAATTAAAGTGCCTTTGAGTGATGTTAGTCAATAGTCAGTTGAATTTATACTTATATTTATGATAAACTTGGATATAATGAACAATAATTTTCAATTTGAATTCAATAAATACATAAATCAGAAGCGATTACTGAAGAAAATATTTGACGAAACGTTAATTGCTGTCAATGAGATCGCAATCAGCGAATACTTTACTAAAGGTATGCCATAAAATAGTATCACATTTTTCTTATGTCTATCAAATGTGTCGGACTGTCATAACTGACTCTTTAACGACATAATTGTCTTTTCCTATCAATTAATTGACTGAAAGTGTTTTCAAAATATATTAAAACCTTATTTTCATTTTATCTCTGAATTGTCCGGAAATTTGTTGATAAGAATTATTGTCTGAATTGTCTTCAATTAAGTTATACTTATTATGTTTTATAGTATTATAAAAAAAACTTCTTATGTTATGATAATCTAAAATAAGAGTAAACTCAGTATAAAATTAGCTGAAAATAAATCAAATTCTGTCAAAGAAAGGGTTCAAAACGTGGAGAGCCTTAAAGTTCATTAACTCTTTTCATTATTAGCTATCAATAAATCAATTGATTTATCCCATAATCTAATGTCATATCGAAATGTTTTGCTATTCTTTTAAAATTAATAAATTTATTATATTTTTTATTGTTTCGGTTGAAAACATTTGGCCCTAAAGTCTTAAATTATTTTCTTCTAATTCTTTGATCGACGCCTTAATCTTAGACTTATTTTTTGTTTTCCTTTGAATCAATTCCTTAAAATTAGATAAAAAGCGGAAAACTTTTGAATTTATATTCAGTGTATTTAATATAATAAATGTGTGCTAACCATACATAAACAAAATGTAGGTAAGCAATAACCAGGGGGTTATTTTGGGGGTACTTTTGGGGGTAGTTTTCACATACTTTAAACTTTCAAATATCTGAGAATCACTTTTATTCAATGAATTTGTTTTATAAAAAACGGGGAAAAAATCAGAAATATTTTCATATAAATAATAAAAATTAAAGATTAAAAAAAATCAAATAAAGAGTAGACTAAAGATATTCTGAAGAGACTACGACTGACCCCTTAAGTCGACGAACTGGCAGTCAGTCAGGGCTTCAAATGATAACTTAATTAATGAAAGCTATCAATTGATCGCACAGTTATTCGTTAATAACTAATCACTAAACAAATTATTTATCGGAAAATCAATGACTGACTGACGGGTCGTTAAAAACACGAGTCGTTTGTGTTATCGCTTTAATAACAAAGAAAATCATTATTGAGTTGAGGTCTTCACTAATATTTTGCTAAATATAGAAGAAATTATTGGAAATTAGTTGCATATAAGAGGCGCCACTTTTTAGTACTTTGAATATTCTTTAAGAGATAACATCAATCAAATGAAGGACTAAAACAGTGCCAGACTTTCCGTTATTCTCAGTTATGACCAGTTTTTATGAATTGCGAAATTTATTACAATTTTTATACAATTTTCAGACCAATTCTCTGAAATTAGTCTAAAAGAAGAAGACGAGCGTTTCATCAGAGAAATTATTGAGTCTCCCATCGGAGTCATTATTCTGGGCTCTAAGTCATGGGCCAAAGCTATTGTTCTCAACGAACTGTTGGGTTGCGATCTGCTTCCCGTAGGTTTTGCACATCATTTTAAATACAGAATAAATCGAAATAAAATCCTATTTTCGCACAAATAGGTGGACAGTACCGATCGAACCCCTCCGTGGCGTACAATTAGATTCCTTTATGGAACTCAAACAGTAGTGTCGTTAGCGGTCGCCCATTGCTATGAATTGGTCGAACACTTAGCCGTTTACGATCAGGTCTGGCAGACTATTCCCAAAAGTGACCTCGAACTCAAACACGGTGATGCCGTAGCTATGAGAGACCCCGGATATCATTTGGCAACTCTTGAAGTGAAATTACCTCATCCTGTGCTCAAAGACGATGTGCAGATTATAGTCTCGCCCGGACTCAATGATTTCGAGAGTATATATTCGTGTTGTTTTGAAAACATTAATCCGATCGTAATCTATGCCATCGCCGGAGAAGATGAGTGCTTAACACCAATAGATGTCCAACATTTGTCTGAATTTAAGATTAAAGAACCCAAAGTTCCGATATTTTTTGTTAAAACCAAAGAAGTTTATACCTCACGGCAGAGCCCTTCCCCCACTCTCTCTGATTTCTCTACATCAGAGTTGACAGAATCACAACAGCACTGGTACTTAAGACATCAGTCACTTTCATTAAGTCAAAACTTTAATGGTTTCGATGATTTGAGTCCACCGCTGTCTTCATCGGTGACGCCCTCCACTTCTCTTCCAAACAATCAATTGTCTCAATTCGAAACTTTCCATCGCAGTTCTTCATCGATGGCTTTATTCCAACAGTTGTGTAATTTAGGATTTTTAAACCAAAGCCGTACTCATATGAGAGGACAGCTAACCAACGAATCAGTGGCCAAAAAGTCGCGACGCGACTACTTTTTTGACGTCACATCAGAATTAGTCGAAAATTTTAATAATTTTTCGTCGATTTTGTTATTTTTTCGAAACATTCTTCGATCAAATCTGGTCTCTGCGGCCACACTTCTTAACGAATCACATAATCATTGTCTTCGAATGTTTATTCTGACCGCATATGACATGACTTGGGATTTACAAATAACTCCCAAAAGAATAGAATACGCAAAACAACGCGAAGCAGAACTGTTCTCATCTCTTATGGCAATCGCTAACAAAAAACAGGAAGAAATCAAACAATTAATATCAGAAACAATTGATTTCATGCGTTCAGATATATTAAATCAGGCGGCAAACCATGAGTTTACTAACCCTATACTCAATCACAATAATGTCAGCGCTCGAGAACTTCAGAACTGTACCGAAGAGATACAGGACTTAGTGTTAACTCTCCTCAATAGTGCCATCGCTTCCAAATTAGTCGGTTCTGTGGACTATATGCGCGAATCATTCATCGGAACTCTTGAGAGATGTCTCGTCTGTTTAGAGAACTCATGTAAAGACGCGGGAGAGCCAAAGGAAGCGTCAAATTCTCTGAAAGAGATACTGAACGCCGCGTATCAAATAGAAGTCAATATTAAGACTTCACACAATTTTTTAAGAGTTTTGTGGGAAAAAATGAAACAATTGATTCAAACCGTTTCGTGGAAACCATATCCTTGTGTTGATTGTGAGTGGAAGAAAAATGTTGCCAACGATATACTCGACAGTCTCAGTGAGTCCAGACTCGCCCGAAGTATTTGTATGCAATTCAGAGATAAACTGAAACAATCGCACGAATTATTCATAATATCTCTCAAACAATTGGGTACTCACTTTTTCTATGAAAAGATCATTATATTCATACCTTTCCTTTTTAGAGGCCTTACATACGGGACGTATGCGTCGAACCGATGACCGAAGAGAACAGGTTCGTAAGAATCACGCGCCCGGTTTCGCCAGATTTGCATTGGAGTCAACTTCACTAATCGATGTTATTATTCATGGAATGCCTCAATTGGAGCGCGAAATCGGTAGAGGACAGTATGGAGTCGTATATTCTTGTGCGCGTTGGGCTGGATATTCTCCCTGTGCTATTAAATCTGTAGTACCGCCCGATGACAAGCATTGGAACGACTTAGCGATGGAATTCTATTATACGCGTTCTATTCCAGAACATCCGAGAATCGTACAAATTAGGGGATCAGTCATTGATTACACTTATGGCGGAGGTATTACTCCGGCAGTGCTTTTAATTATGGACAGAATGGCTCACGACTTATATGCGGCCATAAAAAATGGTTTGGATTGGATGTCAAGACTTCAGGTCGCCATTGATGTGATCGATGGCATCCGCTTTCTTCACGGACAGGGATTAGTGCACAGAGACATCAAATTGAAAAATGTTTTACTTAATAAACAAAATCGGGCGAAGATTACAGACCTCGGCTTTTGTAAACCCGAAGCAATGATGTCCGGATCCATTGTAGGCACTCCCATACATATGGCACCCGAATTGTTTTCCGGTCGATACGACGGAATGGTTGACGTCTATGCGTTTGGAATACTTTTCTGGTATATATGTGCGGGTCATGTAAGGCTTCCATATGTGTTCGAACAGTGCCAAAGTAAAGACCAATTGTGGACAGTCGTCAAAAAAGGTAAGTCATATCCTATTTAGTCTTCATCTAAATATAAGGCCCCAATAATTAGGTGCCCGACCCGAACGGCTCATTGACTTCGATGACGAGTGTTGGTCTTTAATGGAACAGTGCTGGAATGGAGACCCGGCTCAAAGACCTCTTTTAGGAAATATCGAATCAAAACTAAATGAAATTCAAGAATACTATCGAAAACTTCAACCGCCGACGGGTTATAACAAAAATTATATGAGAAGTAAAATAAGCAAAAAAGTCAAAAACTAATCGTTTCGCCAAACATTTGCACATATTTTCCAATTTTTAAATTTTATTTGAATAAAAGTTTTTAATAGTTTTAATCTTAATTTCTTTAATTAACGAAAATAAAAACTAACGAATGAATTATGAAATTTAATTTATAATTTCGTCTTAAGATTGACTTAAGCCAGGTAATTTAGGACTTCTCTCTCTTCTTTATGGCGCTCCAAATACTCTCGGTTTATTAAGTCCTCAATTCCTTTCTGTTGAAAACAAGTATTTATTATTGAATATTAATGTAAATAAATGTTAATATACTTTAATCATAGGAACCGTTGGAGTGAATTTAGCGCCGATTTGTTTCAGAACTTCAACGATGAGCTCCTGATGTTTCAGTGACTTTCGAGTCTTCATAATACGAACGATCGCCGCCTTTGAAATTATTAGAAACCATTAGAAAAGGAAAGTTTAGTCAAGTCTTACCTCAATAACGAATTTTCGCGACTCATCGATATGTCTATGAGTTCTGTCGTCTTCTTCTTTAGCCTCGGATTTAATCGGGACATTGATGTTGATCTTATTCTTTTTATTATTATAGTTATGGTTTAATTCCAGAACAGAATCTTTAGTTAATTTCTGCGATTCTTTCCATTGTTGACAATTTGTGACTAATATTTTGACTCTTAAGAAAATAGTGAGAATTTGTATCAGAATTTCCAGTTTAATGTCGGTTTGTTTTTGAATGTTTTCCACTGATATTTCATCGCAATTGTTGTATAAAAGCATTATTGAGATTTGGAAAACACTCGCCTTTTGTAGAGAATAGAATTCATTTATTCATTGATAATATCAATATATTGTCTTACAGTGAAGGTAAAGGGTTGTTGTCTTTTTTGACATCGATATTGAATTTCGCCTTTAGATTTAGAATAGACCCAGGTCAGTTTTCTTCCGTGATGTTTGTTTAGGTAAAACGCAGTATAACTCGAAATACCGGATTCCAACTATAGAGTAAACAATAGAGTAAATCTTAATTTACATTTATTTTAATAATTAATAATTACTTCACTGGGAATAAGGAATTGACAGGTTATGTTCCCAAAAGGAGAGGCACTCGCACTGATCACTTTTACTGAGAACTCAACTAATAAAACAATTAATTAGATTTATAACAAATTAAGTAATGAATACCCGGAAGCGTCAAATTCTTTTTAAAAACTTTGTTAAGTTCTTCACTGGTCTGAACGTCTTGGAATATACGCTGCAGTTTAGAGGTGTACTCAACGCCACACGTTTCCTGTTTTTTAATCATTTATTTTGAGTAAAAATTCATCAAATAATTTATATATACCTTTAGTTTACTCAAAGTACTGGCCTCAGCATCATTACTATCGGACATGTCTTGGATTAAACGAGTGGTCAATAATTTAAGATAGAAATTATTGAAGACATCCTTATCGCGAATAAATCGGAATATAGTAATCGCTTGCGTTAACTTTTCCTCCAAATATTCTTCTGATTTCTTCTCTTTATTCTTGAGTAAAACATCGCAGTGTTTGGCCAACAATTCGGGAGTTTTCTTAGACTTAATGGGTGACATATCAGTCACTTTATTATCGTTAACGAAGTCCATCGCAGCCTTTAATTCAATTAAAAATTAGATATAAATAGAAAATTAGATTTAAAAGTTACCGAATCGAGTGCTTTATAAAAGGATGGGTCCGACTGAAGTGATTTATCCAGTAAATTTTTATATTTTTCATAGATCTTCCAAATGGTATTTACAAAGAGTTGGGGATCTTCTATAGCTTTGGCGGCTACGGCTAAAATGGCGTCGAGACCTTCTTTTTTAATGTGTGACTGAAAGAATTGACACAAGTCTTCGATCGCAGAATCGACTCGAATGACGAGTTTGTAAAGAGTCGCCAATTCTAAAACACAACAAATATTAGAGGTATGTATTATAAATCATATCAACTGACGGCTTATGTCGTCGGCAATCAATAAATTCTTGAACTCATTTGTGAAGCGATCGATTTGTTTGACAATAAGCGCTTCCTCAACGATTTTAGTCAATGGCTCCAAAAGAGTGACATTCAAATAACGATTTACTCTATCCCTCTCTTCTTCGAGACGAGTTGTACAGCGCGTCATATATTTCGTAAAAGAATTCTTTTCCAGAAAAGAGACACTTTCTCTTATGTAGTAATCTCTAGTTTGAGAGAGGAATGGCTTCTGAAACGATTCCTCAAAGTTTTGAGAAGTATTCTCATCGCCGTCTGTCCCGACGTGAGTCAACTCATCTGAAGTAACAAATTAGTATAAAAAATAAAATACTTCTAAACGAACCGAAACAGTCGACAACTCCACTAACGAGACGGGTATTAATCGTTTCTCCATTTCTGTCTTTTTCGATGAGTTTAAGGACAGAATTTGATACTTTTTTACCGAAATCTTTAAGTAGACTTTGACGCCACTCGAGTTTAGCCAACTGTCAAAAGTCGTCATTTAAACCATATTTAATAAATAGTAGTCAATACATACGATATGGATTTCCGGTATATTTCTATCGGTATTTGATTGACAGTAATACCGATTAATATAATTGCAGACACCGTTTAAGACACGACTCGAAAACTTATAGTCTTCCCATTGTTTCGTATAAAAGGTTAGCAGAGATTCTTCGTCCGGATATTTATTACATTTCTAAACATAAAAAACAATTTAAGAGATTATTTAAGACAAAAAAAAATTGAATAATTGAATACTTGACGCAATCCTTCGATGTGTTCGACGAAGAATTTTTTGATTCTTTGGTAAATCTTTTCCTTAATATTGTTTTGGGTCTGGTTTTTGTCACTTCTGGCGTTCGTACACTTATTGTAAATAAGACTAAAAACAAAATTCATAGAAATATGAGTTCAGTCAGTGTTGAGTCAATTTTAAAAACAAAAAATAATAAACATTTTGCGTCGACATTGAAACCAATGTGTGGGCAGACATACATACCTATAAGACTGAAGATATTCCTCCTGAGACATTTGGGTCTTATTTTCAGCGAAAATGGCTGAAATGGTGGCATTGAATTGATCCATGAATTCATCCCTTTCAGACATCTCTTCAATAGTGTTCTCGTTATTCCTCTTTCGACCTAATTTTCGACCAAAAATAAAGATTTTAGTCAACGAATTGACAAAAATTTCTAAAATCAGAACTAATTGACTAAAATTGTATTAAAAACAAACCCTTTTTATTGTTATTACTCTTGTTATTAACCATTGCTTTGGTCGACACAAAAGTATTGCATAAATAATCTGTAATTTTAAGAGAAAACCACAAAAACGTAAATTTTACGTAAATTTATTTCTTAAGTCTTTCTCTTAATTAACAATTTATTTGATTAAAACTATTTCTTACCGAAAGTCTGTTCTCTAATAAAAGTTTAAAAATCCGTTAAAAACTAATTGAATTTAAACTTAAAACTGAAATCTTTTCGATGACTTCAAGAGTTTATAAATGAAAATATTTGAGTCAAATCTTGTGATCAGTGTATTTACAAAAAGCGTTAATACCTTCACTAATAACGTTACGAATTTAAAGCGTTTGGGATTGAAGTAATAATAATAATAATAATAGAGAGGGTTTTAACGTTTATTATTATAATAATATAAAAGTGAACTAAAGTTTGGTTCTTAAAAGTTTAAATATTTAATATAATGTTTTTGAATTCAAAGCATTGCAAACAATTATTGGACTAAACTCTGGCTTTTCTTTAAATCATAGTTTAGTAAAAGTTTTAACTTTTGTTACTTAAACTCCGACCCAAACACGTGTTTAACTGACTCTTAACGTTAACCGATTCAAAGTCCAGGACATAAAAACTCAGAACAAATGTCGTTATTAAACAGGAAATTGATTGACACCAATAAAGTCCCGAAATCCAGAGTAAAGTTATTTCACTTTTT
>JAQIXI010001553.1:0-13195 GCA_034700165.1 Galumnidae sp. Gr-Ori-00277 | reverse complement strand
GTAAATAAAATATAAATAAAAACCATTTTATTTGATATTATAAAGTCGTTTATTGTAATGATTACATCGTATGTGAAATATCCATAAATTGTTTGACAACAACCGGTGACGTTTAAAAACGTTAGAAATAATTAAATTTAGTCCTAGGTCAGGTCAGACCAGATCACTTTACCATTACGTCATCTTTCATTCTTTGCATATTTAATCGAAATTTAAAATTATTTGTAATCGATGACAATGAGAGAATCAAATCTATGGATTGGAAGACATGTTTGTATATTCATAACTGGCGCGAGTCGTGGTCTCGGAAGACAATTGTCTCTCAGTTTCAGTAAACACTTCAATGAGTGTCACAGATGTGGTCCAAACTTAGACTGCAATCAATACAGTCTTTCGTTTGTGTTTATATCCCGTAATGTCTCAGCTCTTCAACAATTGTCTCAAGAAATCTCTGCAATCGATCCTCACATACGAATTGTTGACATCATTTGCGGTTCTTTGGACGACACCATAACTGTGGCCTCATTTGAAAGAACCTGTGAGACGATCGCCAATAACCACATATATGACCAAATAATAATGGTTCACAACGCGGGCTCTTTGGGTGACGTCAACCAATTGACTGTCGATTACGGCTCAGAATCCCAACAAAAAATTGTCTCATATTTTGAATTAAATTTGTTTTCTGTTATTCAAATGACAGGAATTTTCCTTAAGATGTTCTCTGATGTCAAACATAAAACTATTGTTAACATCACTTCTTTAGCCGCTTTGTCGCCATTCAAAGGACTATCACTTTATTGTATCGGTATTTAATCCATTCTTTTATTTACCAAAAGTTAATTTAAATGTTTTAACTCTTTTTGTTTTATGTTTTCGTTCAAAAATAACTGATTTTATGAAAAATTGTATTAATTTTTGTAGGAAAGGCGAGTCGCGATGCCTTCTTCCGGTCAGTGGCTCTCGAGAACCCGTCAGTGCGAGTGTTAAGTTATGCTCCTGGTCCTCTTGAGACAGATATGGTCTCAACTTTGAGAAGCGAAGGGTATTTGCAACAGGAGTTCAATAATATGGAAGTTTTAAGTCCTGAAACCACTTCTGAGAAATTGATTCAAATTCTTGAGGAAAATAAATTCAATTCTGGAGAACACATTGACTTCTATACTCCCATTTCGCCATAAAAACGGGTTTTAATTTGCGTTTATATGATCTGATTTCACACATTTTTCAAAGAAATGTATAAATTCTTGGTCTGAATGACAAAAATATTCATTACTTTTAATTATATCTAATTTTATAAATGATTATTGCATTCAAATTCGCGAATAATTTATAACCAAAACTATAATTTTTATTCCTTTTAATTATAAAAGAAAACAAAATTAAAGTAATGTGTCGTTACGTTGAGAACTGGTCTTCAAAATAGGAGTCAAATTAAAATAAGAGTTATATTTATGTTATATTATTTCTACTCTTTGGTCTTCACTTATTGATGACTAAAATATTAAATTGAATTAAAGACACACGACTTTACTTTTGGTCATTTTATTTAAATATTAATTCATTGAATTTATTATTTTTGTTTAATCGTTGGGTAAAGAATTAATGAAAATTTGTTTTTTCACCCAATTCTGAGCCAAAAAGTCTATACTTTAAGCCAAGTCTTCTCATTAGCCATATATTTGTTTATAATTATTGAATGCACTGATTGACCAAATTAGTATATTGACCAAGAGCTAAATTAAGATAAATCATTACATTTTTTACCTGGAATATAACCTTGTATTAAGTTTTATTGTTTTGTTTACATAAAATTATCAAAAGATAAGTTCATTCAATATATCATAAGTTGTCATAGATATGATTCACAAGTATTTTTTTAATACATTCCTTACTCATTCAAATATTGTTATGTATGAGCAGGTTTTATGTGCTAGCTCATCTCTCATATATAGCATACGCTAAAAATTATCTGAAACAATGAGAAGCCTTACTTTAAATCATAACTAAAATAATTGATACTCAAAATGTGGTGTTCTATAGACGGGAACGTTTAACGAACAGTAATTGTTGTTAATATCTTAGACACACTTCAATGGCTTTTCGATTATGACTATAACTTATATGTTTTGATCGAATCTTTAATTAACTGATATAATGATTCCTAACAATTGTGAGCTTAAAATACTTTTATTATTATTATTTTTTCAAAGGGTATTCACTCTTTGATCAGAATTTTTTCTGTTTATTATTTTTAAATCTTTTATTTATTATAAATGATTTGCGAAAAGTTATTAATAAAACAATTATTATATTTTTAATTAAAATATTAACAAATTTTAATGACTTATTTGTAATGTTTTGGGGGTCCGACTAAGTGTTTGATAGCTTCCGGTTTGATTAATAAATGATCTTTCATAAGGCAATTAGCAATATATGGATGTCTGAGTGCCTGACCCGCATCGAGTCTGTCAGTGTATCGGCAAAGTTTTGCCACTAAATCAGTTCCGACTATTTCTGTTTTACATCTTCTCTGGAATTTTCTCAGCCATAAAAGACTCGCATTTTCACCGTTTGACTGATTTGTGAATTGAATTTTATTGAAATCCGGTAATGTGTCGACCCATGAAAGAGGAGGTGTTCCCAAAGCAGTCACAACAAGACATAACTGTTCGATATCACTCTCACCTTTAAAAAGGGGCCATTTTTGTAAAATTTCACCGATAATACATCCGACGGACCACATGTCAACCGCATAGTCGTAATGATTAGAACCGTAAAGTAATTCTGGACAGCGATACCAACGGGTACATACCTGGTGAGAGAGCACCGGTTCTTCCGCTGTTTCCTCGCCATTATCTTTGAGTTGAGTCTTTTCGGATAATTCCTTATTAGAGGGGAGAGCTCTGGCCTGACCGAAGTCACAGATCTTCAAAATTCCGTTCCAATCGATGAGAAGATTAGAGGGCTTTAAGTCGCGATGTATTATACCATTTGTATGGCAGTAATGGACCCCTTCTAATAACATTCGCACCAAAAGATTGCGCTCTTCTTCAGTTGAAGACATTTCATAGATAATAGCCGTCAAGTTTACCGGCAATAATGGAAAGACCAGGTTTACACTGGAACCCAATGCAAATACATCTTCCAATTGTATGATCTAATGGTTTGCACAAACGGTAGATAAAAAAAACTCATCTTTCAATTAGATTATGATTTATTAGAAAACTGTTAGTCTGTGAGTGAAACCACTGACAAACCACTTACGGACCACTCCCTGACATTTCTTTGAATTCAATTGAATATAATTATCATAATTTTTAATTAAAAGATGAGTTCAGTCATAATTATAGAAAAACAAATATTTTCTGTTCTGTAAGTCATTTGATAATCAATTTTAAAAAGTCGTCAAAAATTATTTAATTTAATGTTTGAGTTCTGAGAAGTACTAAAAAATTCATGACTTGACTTGAATTTCAAATTCATTTTCTGTTTTATTTTTGTTTGAATAATTGAATACCTGTGGTGTCATCAAGGTATGCATCAAGGTATACTAGTTGTTAAGACTTAACTTTATCTAACTTTTAATGAATGACCTATCTAAGTTAAGTTTTAATTAAACTAAAAATCAATTCGTAAATTCCATTCCAATTATAAAATGTTTTTTTTAAAATTATTTTTCTTTTATTTGAAAATATTCGACAAAAAAAATGTAAAAATTAAATATGAATTAAATGTTAATATAATATAGGATTTTGTATATTCACTGAATTCATACAAAAAGTAAGGAAAGAAAGGAATAGTTTAATAGGAGTATAGCTTACATTGTCGTGACTTCTAAGGAATTGCAAGCATTTGATTTCTCTGACGATCGACAGCGGAATAGTTTTATTCTTTATAAGTATGCGCTTAATCGCTAACAAATACTTTTCGGCCACATTTCCCGCAGTGGAAGACCTGTCCATAATGTTAGAGTAGGTGGCCTTCAGAATCACTCCATGAGCGCCGGCATTCATATGACTCAGGATCTTATAGCGATCCATAAAGTTTTAATTCTTTAGTGTATAATATATCACAAGAATTTCAATTGAGTTGAGCACAAAGTTTGTGTTTCAATGAATTTTTACTGAAAAATATTTACTGAAATTTTATTGAATAACAATATTTTGTTTAAACATAAAAAAGTGATTCATTCCGTCATTTAATTGAAATAACAAAACACTGAAACATTAGAACTGAACTGAAAATAGGAAGAAAGAGTCAAAAATATATATATTTTAATAACAAAAAAGTATTTCTATGGAAACGTTTGGCGAAAAACCTGTAAATAATTAAACAGTTGAAAGACAGAGACTGACTGATAGGGAGACGACAACTATTACCCAACTCTTGTCAAACACTTTATTGATTTGACTTATATTCAAGTTTTTGTTTGTAACTCCTCTTCACTAATATTTAAATTGAATTTTTAATAATTTATTTTTTATTCTTAATTTATTGATCCCAACATAAAGTGAATTAATGGGACATTTATTAGAGCACAGGTGACTACCAGAGCAAACAAATTGATGCGATTCAATGCAGTGAATTTGCCTCCACCTCAATGACCCCTTAACTACTCCTCGACGACCCCTCAATGTTTGTAATCCGGACAGTATTCCCAGATATTCATTTATAATAAAGAAGAGAAGACCCCCTCATAGTCTTCTTATTTGAGTTTAGCCGCGGGCAGAGTGTGGGCATTGGCTGCAACCCACAGCCTCTGTGGTTCACCTGTGCTAACCATCATTGCTAACCACTAGTGCCCGTCTCATAGTTTGACACTCGAACTAATACATCACATATCAGTCATATCCGAAAAAAAGTTATTTTCAGCCGTATTTCGATTATTGAGAGCCGACTCCCACTGAGAGACCACTAAAACATGTTTTGAATCTTTCGTTATCTCATCTTTAGATATGAGTTTCGGCACTAATAATTCAAAATTCGATGGCTTAGCCCTCAGTTGTCCTGTTCTCCAACTTTGCAAATATTAGAGAAAAGTCCTAAAATAGAGAGAATTGGAATAAATTAGAAAAACTAATGGAAATTAAATTCATTTAAATTTTGTATAAATAAAATTCAAACAAAAACTCTATATTTGGAGAAATGTTTTAAATTTTATTATTTGAAACCATTTGAGGAAATGACTTAAAAAAATATTTTCAAACTTAAGATAAGCTTTTATTTGTCAATTAAATGCTTTTTGTTGTTCATAAAAATGGTTTGGGTATAGTTGAGGTAAAGGTAGTTTGGAATACAGTTTACTCATATCCATCAATACATTAAATATGAAAATCTATTAATAATTAAAATTCTAAATCAATTAAATTCCGATTTTTCTTTACTGCTCTCAAAACGCTTTAAATTATCTGATTTTTGAGACTAAATGACATTTTTTATATTAGACTCAATTTTTTTACATTTATTTAAAAAATAATTTCATATTTTATTTTTGAAATCATTAATAAATTTTAGATACAATTATTTTGTGGACTATATTTGTGTATAAGTTATACACAAATAACTAATAAGTTTTAAATTTGATTATAAAGTTTGTGACCATAATATTGACTGATCTTTAAGTGGTTGTACCACAAACACAAAAATTTATGTTCAATACATATCAACACCAATGAACTAGGTTATTTCAGGGCTATTTTTTCATTGTTTTAACAATTTTCTGGCTCGGAAAGGAGTATATTTAGCGATGTTTAGCCCTTTTAAAAATACAATATTTTATCAGATATTCATAATTTACTAAAAGTGGTCCAACTTTTCATTTGTATGTCTTTGCATTTGTTTGTTTGGGCGCCAATTGTTTTGTCGGCAATACTTTAATATTACAAATGTTATGAAATACACACTTATTGTATGCAATAAAGTTTTATATTTGTAACAAAAAATGAAAGAAATCAATAGAAGTGCAGACAAACAATAATTGTTTTTTCAATGAAACATCTTTTGAGTGAAGGAACAGATTTCCGGTTTTATTAAATTCTTAGACTTATTGGCAGCGAATAAATAATTTCATTGAAACAATTGTTTCATTCAGTTAATAAAAAAAAGCTTAAGAAGTCTTAATGTGAAACTGAAGATGTCGTTGGAGTGAAGAAGGGATCTGCCAATACCTGAGCACTTCACTCAACACGACTGGAGTTGTGCGCCGATACCCGCCTTCTCTCTGATAGTGATCAGTGACTCCAAACATCTCCAGAGTGTGTTGTGTTGGTCTGTAGTCTGCCTTCTAAACAGTTTTATGTTTAAGAGTTCAACAGTTCTTAAGTATTTTCATTTCCAATAAGTTATAAAAAGGCAGTCAATAGTCATATGAAATGTAGTTTGAGTTCAGGTCTGATGAAAGTCATTCAACGAGTCTTTCGATAACTTTTCAATACTTTTCGTAACTCTTATTCCGAGTTATAATTATTGTTAAGAAGTTTTACCACAAATTAGTTAAAATGTTTTTCACTTCAGTTTTGTACTGAACTCAGTGTTAATCGACTCAACATTTCATTTGTGTTTAAAAGTCAACAAAAATTCTAATAAAAATGAATTTAACACTAAATGTATTGATTAAAGTGGTTATTGTGGTTACCCTCCAATCACTTATACACGGAATCAAACTGAACACAGACTCAGTCCGAACCTGTGAACCCATAAGAATTGATATGTGCAGAGGACTAGGCTATAATGTCACGGGAATGCCTAATATGGTTGGACACGAACTACAACAGGACGCAGAGCTACAGCTCCAGACATTTACACCACTTATTCAATACGGCTGTTCCTCTCAACTTAAGTTCTTCCTGTGCGCTGTCTATACCCCGATGTGTACGGATAAAGTGCCCATAAATATCGGGCCCTGTCGTCCTCTTTGCGAGAGCGTCAAAGCCAGGTGTCAGCCGGTATTACTTGAGTTTGGGTTCCCTTGGCCAACTGCTCTTAACTGCTCCAAATTCCCAGAAGAGAACAATCATCAGCACATGTGTATGGAAGGACCCGAACCTGAAGAACACGAAAGAAAATCAGTATATCCATTACCACCAATAAGTCATCACTCGGGAGGTATGGGTAAACCCCGTCGACCCAAACCTAATAAACCCAATCGAGTGATACCATTGGAAAGTGGTGTTAGAGGCGGAACCCCCTCTTCTATTGGAGTGGCCCTCAATCCCAATGTGGAGACCCGTAAACATCTCTGTTTAGAATACAAATACTTCGATCAATACTATTATATAAACCGAACCGAAAGGTGTGCCCATAACTGTAGTGCAGACATACTCTTCACGAATGACAACAAACATTTCGCCAATATTTGGACCACTATTTGGGCCGCTCTTTGTTTCCTCTCAACTCTGTTCACAATCAGTACATTCGTTGCCGATTCCTCGGGTTTCCGATACCCGGAGAGAGCCATTATATTCTTAGCGGCCAATTATTGTGTCTATTCGGCCGCATATCTGTACCGACTGTTTGTCGGGCGAACAGACGTCTCGTGTCATATCGATAGTCAACATAACGTCCCGATACTAATTCAAGAAGGATTGGATAATGTTCACTGTACCATTATCTTTGTTTTGCTTTACTTCTTTGGAATGGCTTCTGCCGTTTGGTGGCTCATTCTGGCCCTCACCTGGTTTTTGGCGGCCGGTCTTCGGTGGACACCTGAGCGCATCGAAAGCAAGTATACGTTTTTCCATTTTATCGCTTGGATTCTTCCGGCCCTCAAGACATTAGCCATATTAGTAATGCGAGTCGTGGACGCCGACGAACTGACCGGCACCTGTTATGTCGGGAACCAAAGCAGAGCTACTCTTCTTTATTTTGTGATCCTTCCGATGTCCATCTATTTATTGATTGGCTCTCTTTTCCTGGTTATGGGTCTGTTGGCAAAAGTAAGACAACCCAAACCTATTTGTCGGACATGTCTGATACCGAGTCGACAAAGACATGGCTCACATCATAGCTCGTCTTCATCTCATCCACATTTACTTAGTCAGAGTCAATGCAGTACGTGTTCGCACAGTACGGCTCACTCTAATGTCAATAAATTGGGAACACCGATGGCCAGAGTTGGCATATTTGCTCTCTTCTATACAGTGCCGGCCACTTGTGTTTTAGGCGCCAATGTTTATGAATATTTGAGCCGTGACTCGTGGTATTTGGTGGGATATGGATCCCTCAACGACAGACCCAACGTTGAGATCTTTACATTGAAAATATTCATGTCTTTAGTAATCGGTATTAAGACTGGACTCTGGATGTGGTCATCGAAGGCTCCGTTTCATACCTGGAAGAAAGTGGGCAAACGTCTGGTGCAGAAGAAACAGCCGCTACCCGTTTATCTTCAATCAGTGAACGGTTGTGCCCAACATAAACAACAACTGATAACTTCTCAGGACAGTAACAGAAGTAAAAGGCCCAGGGTCAAAGGTGGCAATGAGACGGCCGTATGAGTGCTCACTTCCCTTTGCCAGTGCTCTCTAGACTCAGTGCTTACGAATAAATGAGAGACAGACTAAAAAAACATAAGTAAAGTGAACTAAACTTTTAAAATGAACTGTTGAAACAGTTTGAGCCTCCCTTAAGTTCGACCCTTACTCTATGGGGCTCTTAGTCTCAATTCTTTAGTCTATAACTATTCGTGTATTGTTTGGTCTTTTTGTTTCCCACTTTCAATATAACTGTTATTATATTTTTGATATTTTTTCAACGTTTGACTTATTGTCGATTTTTAGTGTACTTTTAATGTACTTTTAGTGTACTTCTAGTGTACAGTCATTTCATAAATATTTAAGGATATAATGAGCTCTAAATTATTGCATTTGTTTTTATTCAATTCTTCTTTTTATTTGAGATATTATTAAATGTTATTTAATATATGTTTGATATGAAACTTCTCTTAAGAACCAGAAATAAGTTCGTTATAAACCTCTCATAGATTTCTGGTTTTGCATTTAAATTATATATAATTTTTGTGTAAATATATATTTATTTTTGTGATTCCTTTTCGTCATATTTTGATTGTTCTTAACTAAGGTTTAGATAAGAAGTGAAATATAGAAATCATATTCTATTGTGTTTTTATTAGAAGTGATCCATAAAAAGAAACTTTCGGTTCAAAACTTAGCGAACAATTTAGTGAATACGTGACTATTGCTTATGACTATTGACTTAAGTTTACAACAAATCAAAACTTTAGAACAAATTATTTGTAAATTAATTCATTCGTTTTAAATCACTTAATATATTCTTAGAAATTATTGTAAAAATTCATTTGTAATTAGAAGTCATTTCTTTAATTATTGCTTTTTTTTGTAAAAATGAAGAAAATGTAAAATAAATGAATTTATTCCGAATTTTTTCCCATTATTTCAATGAAGTATTTTTTGTTACCATTTCTTAGAATTCATTTGAAATTCAATTTTTCGTTGCATTTATGAAAACTTATCGCCAAATGTATTCTGTGCTCTATTGTAAGGATTTTTGTCCAGAATTTTTCCAGGATTTACATAATTCTTGTGAACTGGTATTCAAATAAAGTGGTGGCAAATGTGTGTCCAAAGCTGTTATATCTGGAGATTATGTCCCGAAATTGAATAGAAGAGCCCCTAAACTATAAGCTAAACACACAGATGTTCTTTGCATTTCACTGTTATTTCTTTTGAAAGGCTATCCTCTGGCTCTCCCTTCGCTCTTAAAGACTATCCTATAAACTGTGAGACGAAATGGTTTCTGATATGATTTTGTTTCACTATTTTTTCTATTTGTTTACTATTTTGCTTACTTTAAGTTTTAGTAAACCCAACGCAAACCCAACGCAAACCCGAACCCAAAAGTTGTATTTGTTGTGTTTTAGACTTATTTGGTGTTTGTGTGCACTCAAAGAAACGAAGTCTTGACTGGCATTTAAGCAAATGAAGCATAACGTGAATCAGCGCTGAAGTCAAACACCAAATGAATGTATTTATAGCATCCGATGGCTTCGGGTTTAAGTTTTGAGCTGACTCTACAATACTGGTGCCAGAGTTAACAGTGGGAGAGAGAGAGAACGGTCTGAGTTTTGCTTCAAAATTGTCTTTACTTTTCATTTGCTTTGAAAATCATTTGCTTCTGAAACTAAAACTCGATTTAAGTGGAGGAACGTTAGCACAGCATTTGTGGTTTGGAGCAATCTATGAGCCAATATTAGGCGCAATCCGTGGCTTATCGTTAATATTGAAGACAAGTCTTAAAGAGAACAGTCGCCAAAAGTGCCACAAAAGAAAAGACACAAATCTTTTTTGGAATTCATCGTATGGTTTAATTTCTAGACCTTCTGGTTCTCGTTTAACAGACCTGTCAAGACGTCTCTTAGAATCTGTTCCCTCACATGAATAATGAGTGTTATTTCAGTTGCATCTCATGATAAGCAACAAACAAATGACGGAATGCCTTCCCTTACTCTGCATCAGAACATCTCTCCAACTGAAGCACTTCCAAAGAAGCCAATAATGCCTTTCAATATCTATTAGTCCAGAAATGCCAGACTCTGTCAAATGTTTTACTGACTTTAAAACACAAAAATGTTTTCCATAAGAATTGCTTTTATATATATTTCTGACATATTTTTAAAGCCAAGAAATTTGTGCTCTTTTTCTCTTTTAATCTCTATTTCCTGAAGACTTTATTTTCTGTTTATTTATTGTCCAAAAAAATCTGCATTTCGTTAGAAAGCAATGACTTTCGGCCCAACTTTTTAAAAGTTCGCTTTTCTTTAAGTAATTGTTTTTCCGTTAATGAGAGTTGGCTTAACTATAATACCTCCAAAAAAGTACTTCAATTCTTGTCTCTGAGAAAAGAGAAGACTAACTAAAGATAAGTATTTCTTTCTGTTGAGACGCCAAGAGTTAGTCCGATAACTTTCATTTGGCGTTTAGTGTTCTTCTCAACTGTTAATAAAAATATTCTGAGACATAAAAATTGAATTTTATGACTCGAACTCAAGTACTTCTCTAATAAGTTAAGTAATTAAAGACTAAAACGTTTTTCGATTATCCCAACCATTGCCAGAGTTTTGCTTTGATTTTCTATATCTCTTTTGTGGAGACGAACCGCACATTTACTTTATTATCACAAAATTATTGTTTCCATAAAAACTCTTCAATACTTATTAAAAGTGATATAATATAATGATTACTATTTTCCAATCAATCAGTGAATGCACTCAATATTCATTTGTGGAGATATTTATGTGTTTAACAGTAGTTGATATTAGAGTGCAATTCAATTGTTATTATTAATAGACTATATTTGTCTACTTTTGTCAATACTCTGAGTCCTTTCAGAAAATTTGTTGAAATTTTGATGTATTGGTTATTAGTAGAGCTTTCGATTTGAGTTAAATAACTATTTGGCCCGAAATCGGAGAACACTCTTATAATTAATATGCATATCAAATACATGACCAGGGTCATTTTGCCGAACTTTTATATTAACTATAAATAACTATTTGAGGTATAAATAACTATTAGTATACAATTATAACTATTTTAGTTTTTTGGTTAAAAAACAATAAATTTTACCAATTTTTCAAATAAAAATATTAAAAATATTATAAATAAATGCAAAATTATATTAAAAATTGTAGTTTTTGGCAAAAATAAAGGTTGTCATTGAAAAAACAAATTATAAATATGTATATTGAAATGCGATAATCGCATTGTTTTTGGCATTGATTTAAGTTAACAAACACTATAGTTTGTATGAAATACTTTCCGATCAATAATTACGATATTGAATGTTCGTCTTAGTTCTTCGTCTTATATACTAATATTAAACAATAGAAGAATGAGTTTTACTAAAATAATATGAATAAATTATTTTAATCTTGGATAACCAAAAGAAACAATTCAAGAGGGCATAGTTTAGCAAAATAGTTTTTATTGGAAAAAATCTCGACAAACCTAGTGCTTGTCCATAGACGTTAAAGTTAAGAATTCAAAATTTTAGGGGGTATTTTGCCTATTTTACTCTTTAAAAGTATTCCGGAAACCCCCCTTTGACTATCCCTGCTTGTAATTCAAATTAATTCAAATACCAGCTCTAATGATATGTAAAACTTAAAGAAATAAATAACTATTTAAATAACTATTTTACGTTTTTTGGTAACTATTTTAGTGACTATTTGGGGTCTTTATAGCACCTAGAATCGAAAGCTCTACTTATAAATAAGATAACAATATATTGGAAATACATTAAAATCTCAAATATTTTTATATAAAATTGTGTTCGAAATGTAATTTTCGAGTTATAGAGTACTTTTTTAAAAATTTAAAAATTGCCAAGGTTAGAATTATGGAAACTTAATTGTATATGAATTTCAATTATAAGACCAAAAACAAACAAGTTACTTTTGTAACAAATATTATAAACTGTAATTCATTTTATAAAATGAATTTTAGATAATGTATTTCAGAGGAATATTTTGTTCGAATATATAATTTTTATGATATATTCTATCGAATAGAATATACAAATTTAGACCCCCACCCCCACCCCCTTGGCAATCCTCTATATTTACTATTAAAATTTATTTTTAACACAAAATCAAATCACAGTTAATCATTGATATGACAACTCTTATGTGCATTAAATCATATAATTAACTTTTTAACAAAAACTAATTGACTTAATATAGTCGTCGTTTATTAATATCATTTCGCAAATCATCAAAATTTTATACTTCTATTGACGTAAAACTCAACAATAATTCAAAAAAAACAAAAAATAATCAAAATTTATCACAATTTTATAGTTTTGAAATAAACACTAATATCTCATAATCTTTGCTAACCTTTATTTGATTTCTATCCCATATTCCGTAAAATCATTACCAGTAAAAGATTTATACCCGGTTTGGGTCAAAACCAAAGTTGTTTTGAAAAAAATTAAAAACATTTCTAGGACACACTTTTTGTCACTAGAACTAATTTTTATATGGGATTAGTTCTTTTCTAGGCACTAATCGATTTACCTAGGAAAACTTAATAAATTGATTATTTATTCAATTTAAATATATAAAACTAATTGAAATTTATAATTCTCGTCGAAAGGAATTCCATTATAATAATTAATTTTACATTTATTTTTAATTAAAATATGATAGCGTAGA
>JAQIXI010001552.1:0-13196 GCA_034700165.1 Galumnidae sp. Gr-Ori-00277 | reverse complement strand
AATTTAAGTTTTAGTTTTAGCTCAAAAAATGTATCATGGTCTTTACTCTTGGATAAAGTCAATGATATTCAGTGGTTAAAAGTTTTAACTTAAAACTTTTGATCACTTCATTTGCCAACAAATAGTGGGCATTCAAATCAAATCAGAAGACCTATTGTTGTGGGCATTACTGAAAACCTTTCATAAATTATAACAAATTATTTAATAAAATATGGTAATTGTGCTACAAATTGGGTGAATATTTTACCATGGTTATTTTTAAATGGCATTTGTTTTTTAGAGGCAAGAGAATTCTGTGGAATAGAAGTCCAAAGCAATTCTCATTAATTTTGCTTGATCATTTATAAACGATTAAGTAATGAAAAAATTTGATTCAAATGTTAATATAATTACAATTTATTTAAAAGGTTTCAGTTATCACTGGTTTTAATAACAATGATTTAATTGTCATTTGATTATCCATTAATTGTTCTCCAAATGAAGTGATCAAAAGTTAGAACCACTGAATAACACAAAAAAAACAGAATTAGAACCAAAAATTATATTTTCTATTAAAAGTATTTTTGAAAAGTATTTTTTCAGATAAGTTTTTATTTCATTTTATAAATAAATGTCATTATAACATTACGTCTATGGATAGGCACTAGGTCTGTTGAGGTTTTTAGCTTCCAGTATACCCCCCCCCCTGGAGATCGAGGTCTTTTGTCATGTCTGCTTTTACTTCATTGCACTTTATCTAAAAGTTTGTCATCAGTACATCGAAGCGTAAACTAAGCTTATCGTTAAATTGAAGGATGAATGATCTAGATAATATCATTTAATTAGAGCCATAGTCTTAATAAATATCAATTTCTTCGGATATAAACTCTTTTGAGGACTGACTTATTTTTCTCATAATTTTCTCGAACTCTTTGATATCAAACCAATTATATAAACGGAGTGTGACTTCAAAGATATTAAGAATTAGAGAGTGTAGGGTGAGGTACCCCCTGCTATCTTTAAATATTACTATTAAGCAAAGTCAGCGAGAAAAGTTACCAAGGATAGTTGAGGGCAAAAATTTTAATGAAATAATGATGAGAAATACCTGATATCCCGTCCCGAGAAACCAAAATATTGTTCAACAAAAATGATGAGAAAATACTGATATTCGACTCAGGATTCAAAGGGGGGCCTAATTTTGGTAACATTTATCTCATTTTATCAAAAATGGTCTGACATTTACTTTTGGTTCAACCAATAGAAGATATTTAACTTAAATCTTTAATTCGATTCATATTCTTATCAATACTATTATCTATCATTTAAACGATATATTACTTAAAAAAACATTAATTTAGGAAAGTTTTTAAAATTTGTTACACATTTTTGGGAAACTTTTACTTAAGTTTTCACTTTTCAATATTTTCCAATTATTTTTGGAAGACTTTGAAGAATTAGTATTAATACTAAAATATTTATCAATAGTTAAGTTAAACAACTAATAGAAAAATGATGTATTCATTGACTATAATTTAGTTTAGTATAGTTCTGTAAAATAATATTAACATTTACTTACACTTTATTTCATCATTTTTTTAAAAAATATTTAAAATTATATTTTATTTTAAATCGAAATTTAATAATAAAAGAAAATTTCATTAAAACTGTTAAATAATAGACAGTTTATAAATACCATTGAATTTTGACTATAGAGTAATCACTAGATTAAAGTTGTAATTTTGGTTTTAAAATTGGTTAAAACACTTATAGTTGTTATAAATCCTTTATTTAGGTTTAGTATGAAATGGATCGACTCATAAGAATTAATTGACTGCTAACTAACTCTACATTTTTCTAATAGTTTGTGAAAAACTTCAAAATTTTACATAAATTTCAAGTTTTGGTTTTACTTTAAGTCAAAGTGTGATAAAGTCTATAATGAATTAATTGTGTAAATGAAGTCCTCTCGAGATAAATGTCAGCCAATTATAAACCAACAGACAATAAAATTGTTCAGTAATTTGAATATTGTCTCAAATAATTGAGACGTTTATTCCTGGTTTCACATAATTTGGGTCTTTCTCTCAATTAAATTGATTTTCATTTTCAAATTGAAATTCATTTCCCACAAAATTATCCCAAAATTAAGACTTTTCCCAAAATATTTCAAAAACACTTTCATTGAAAAGTTAAGTCAAAAACAGAAATAAATTCACAAAAAGAGAAACAAATTTTAAGATTTAATTTTAAAAATATTACATTAAATTATAAATTATTTTTTACTTAAATTTGTTTATAAATACAAAAAAAAAAGTTTAAAATCACTTTTCATTAGGAAATAAAAATGGATTAAAAATAAATATAATGGAAATACAGTTTATCACAGCATCAGCTCTTTTGCTAAAAACTAATGATTGGATTAAATAATTGGCATTTCTTAGGAATCTTACAAAAGAGTGGAACAGAATATCTTTCTCTGAATTCACTCTTAAAATGAATACATAAATAGTGATTCTCTTAGATATCAGTCGCTTAATGAAAGTCATTAAACATTTTTTTCAGTGCAATTAAATTAAATTAATTTAAATTGAATTCAATAAATAATATTAATGGACTCTTAGACAAACACCGGATATATTCCTCTTACAATCTTTTAGTGAAACTCATTCCTCAACCCATAAATATTTGTCGAATGATATGAAATGAGATAAAAATTGATCTTTAATTTGATTGGAGACTAATTTCAAATTAGTTATTAATAAAATGATTCGATGATAAAAAATGATGAGAACTTATTAAATGAATGTAAAAAGTTTAGGTCCTTTGAGTCTGGAGGCCATAATAAGAACAGCGGTTAACATAAATCCCTGACATATTAATGTTAGTCCACTGAGTGTGGCCAAAGTGGTCGGTTCAAAGCAATAGAAGCCGTGTTCGTCCATTGAAACTCTAAAAGCCGGTGAATCCGAAGCGAACAGACTTTTGCTTTTCCTAAATGGCATCGCATTTACAGGTTTGGCTGGAATTTCAACTTTTGTCACTTCTCGGTTCGATTTGATGGACACTCTTTTGGAGAGCATGGTCAACTGAAGAATATCTCCCTTTTCAGCCAACTCTATATCTTCAACGGGAGATCTCTTTCTTCTTCTGCCATAAGAGGTAACCGTTTCGTATTCGTCATCACTTCTGCCGGTTATGATTTTGCACTGAACCTAAAGGTTAAGATAAGGTTCAAATCAATGACTTTTTACGAATAATTGATAGCAATACTGACGGGTCGACACTTATCGAGACAGGTCTCCACTTCAGCTTCGATTTCAAGTAATTGACTTCCAGTGAAAGTGAAGGCCTCTAAATAGCTCTCCAATGATTTCTTATCTTTAGTTATAGTCCTGACTTCTCTCATCATTTTTGCCTCAACCGGACAACTAATAAATAATAAATAAGTTTTTAATTGAAAAATATTTCATTTCTTATTAAAACTTAGATTTCGATTAAATGCAAAATTGAATGCAAACTAACCCCGAGTTATCAATAAGAGTCAAGTTATTGGAACCGCCTAATCCGTCCTTTGCTATCAAATTCCTGACAAATATGCCATAAGTGGCTGTAAAGTGATATTCAATTCAAATGTCAATTCATTTGTATTAAAATCAATATAATTAAAGAATTAAAGATATTTGTTGGTGATTGTATACCTTCGTCACTCATTCTCACTTGAACTCTAAGGGTGTCCCCTAAGGCTACTTCATTAATGTCACCTCCATTAATGTCCACTATATGTAGGGATAGGTCAGGAAGTTTAGCCGTTCCTCTCAAACGGTCTGTCATTATATCTCTGAAAAATGAGTAATAAAATTATGAAATATTGTATATAAAATGTTAGCCATTAAAGAGTGGTTGAGCTAAAGATGAGGCCCTCGATATGAGAGAAGCCATAGATATTGTTTAGGTTTACATAAGGAGGGAATTAAAAATATTTTTATAATTATTAATGAGTTATAGTTTGAATAAAAAGGTGATTGACTTGATTTTTATGATCATAAAGTGTTGAACTTTAATATAGTCGGCCCTCAAAACTATAATTCAAATATTAAAAACCTGACGCTATTTGACGCTTCACTATATTTTTTTATAACTATTATTAAACTTATCTTTTAAGGAAAATATAAATTACTTTTAGGAGTAAAATATTTTTCTTTTTAAGAGTCAATTATTAGATATCTTTGAATAACGATTTTTTTTTTACTTTTGATAAACAGAAAAAACAGAATAAAAACTTGATGTCTTACTTATATTTTGATTTAAATCATCAAAAAATTTTATATTTATTGAAAGTGTTTTCTAATTAATGGTTAAAAAATATCACGAAATTCAAGTTTAACCCAACTCTCGATATTCACGTTACGAATGAATAAAAGTTATGCATATTTTTACCTAAAATATGGTCAATAAGTTAAGTGAATGTTAAATGAATGCCAAAAATCTCATCAAAGAAAGTGAAAGTTTTCAGTGTTTAAGTGAAACAAAAATTAAAACTTTTAAAACAATACTATTGACCCCAAAATAGAGTTCGAAATTCAAATAACATTTACATAAAAATACGATTTGAAGATAATTTGAATAAACTATAAGAAAAAGTAACTAATTTTAGCTCAAAAATTGCTTTCATTAGAACCTCAGCTCTTCATTAGAATATTGTTATGAATTTGGTTTACGATTTTCAATGCTATCATTGGACAGACATATCCTATAATTACATTCTCTTATTTTTAATGATTGTCTCTCTTATTATGAATTGAATGAATGGTTTCGATGGCTTTTCAAAGAAAAAGCAAAATCTAAGCCCCGAATAACAAAAAGAGGAACGAAAATAAAATTGAGAAACAATCACCCTGGTCTTCATCAATATAAGTGATAATTTATGGATGTTTTAATGATCTAAATATAATTAAGGATCAAAAGTAAAAGTATATTGAATTTGAGTCTCTTTTATTTGTTAGTAATCTATGAAATAATTATTTATAAAGACTTCAGACATAAAAGTGATTTCGATTAACATTTCTTTTGAGTGAATAAAAAACAAATTTTAATCCATAAAAATGAAAGTATAGTTAGAAAAGTAGCAAAAATTCAAATCAAGTGATTATAAACGAATCTCTTATAAGAGAATATTAATGAATATTTTAGTTGAAAAAAGTCAGTCAACTTTCCATTTCGTGGAGTGATTTTGGTTTACTAAACTCTCACAACAGATAATATCGAGAGATCCCAACAAAAAACAAAAGAAAAATAATGAAGAAAAGACTCTCCTCTTATCCAACAAATGGAAAAAATGAGAATATTTTAAGTAAAATCACGACAATTAATGAAAGATTTTTCAGCCTTTCTTTGAATTATTTGTTTGAATCGCCAGAAGAAAATTGAATAATGATTTTCATGACAACAAACAATATATCATTAATTCCTATATTTATAATTTGACTGTAATTTTCTTTTTGATTCTTAAGACAATTCGTTAGATTACAAACAATCAAAAGTAAAAGGACTTTGAAAGGGGTTCACCAATAAGTCAATGGTAATACAGTTTATATTAATTGAGAGCGAAAATAAGCAAACAATTAGCGGTTAGCGAAAGGGTGGGTACTCTCATGGAATCAGTTATGTTATGTTAAAACGTTATGTTATTATCGATAAATATTTTAAAATCTATATAAGAGTTAAACATTAAGAATACCTTTAAATTAAGACTAAAATTAAATAGAAACTTGTGCTGTACCTCACATATAGAGTACTCTTACAACTATTATTATATAACTACTAAAGACAACTAAGCTGTGCATTAGGTTATTAACCCATAAGGCTGTAAGAGGTCCTCCGGTCTCCTATTAAATAGTTGTGTACTTAAATCTAAGTTTGATTATCAAAGATATAGAATTATTTATATATAATATTATTATACATTCAAATCCTATGCATTGGAAACGCTTTCACTAAACTTCGGGCTATTTTTGAGGAAAATAATAAGTTGTTTGAACTCTATTTTATAGATTTAGGATTTGCTGTAATAAAAAACTTGTATTCTTTTAGAGAAGAGTCACACCTTATTTTCTAAACTCATTTAATAAATGTTAGCAATATTTCAATTGTTATTTAAATTATTCCTCTGTTTTTATAGCTCTGGAATAACGTCTTCACTTAATTATCAAACTTTTATGTCAAGAGTCATAAAAATTCTTTTGTAAACAAGAAATGAGTCTAAAACTTATGATTATTGAAAGAAAGAAACTTTTGCTAAAACTATGACTATATGTGAGGCCAATGATATTAAACATTAAACTGTAAAGAAATAACTGATTTCTCTGTCATTAGTTTTTTAAAAGAAACACTTGTGTTCTCCTGAGTATTTAACTTCTAAAATGAACTTTCTCATAATCTATTCGCTTTCTTGTCTATTCTAACATCAATTAAATATTTTAAACAAATTCTTATTTTGCTGGATAAGATTAAAGGGATATTATTGGCGCTGAAAACCATTTCGTTAACATTTCTATCATTGAAAAACAAAATTTCAATTCAATTTGAAAATTGATCGATAAATTGGAGAAATTATAGATAATTTCTTGTTTTCAACAAATATCTTATCCTAAATACACCTTGCAACAACCTTGCAACAGTCTTATTTGTGTTCTATTTTAGTATTTTTCCTTGATCATTTCAAATTATACTTTATTTAAATGGTATTCTTTGAGATCGTTTATAGAATCACTTAAATGAATAAATTATATTAAGAGATATTATTATTGTTTTTTAAGCCAATAAATAACTATTAAAAAGGTTTTAATTTTGATTTAATGACTTCAACTCATTAAGAGCTCTGAATATTAAACATATTCTATAAGAATTGCTTTTATTATAGGATATGATAGAGTCAGAGGTTTGAACTTTTGTTAGTGAAATAACATTTCTTGTTTGGGTTTTGGTTAGATTACAAATACCTTTAGTATATTATTATGAATTAATTATTTATAAAATCATATTTTCAACGAATTTAGGCAATAAATTAATGCAAAACTCGCGAAATATTCATTACTCGAAGCATTGAAAAGTGTTTTTATAGTTTACAGATATTAAAATAAAAAGAACCGCCGCTTAAGTAATGTTAAGGTCTAATATATGGATGTTTTTTAATTTTAAGAGTCAAACAAATTGTCTTTAATCAACAAAACCATTAAATGCCTTTTAGACGAAAATTCAAAGAATTTCTTATGAACTGAAGGAAAGAATTGGCGCTCAGTTTTATAATCGATTCCCACATAAATGTGATGTTAATAACAATAAAAATCATTAATTTATTACAAATTTTAATATTTTTTTCAGAGCAAAGAAACTATTAGTTTATCAGTAAAATTAGATAATTTTAAAATTTGAACTGGAGCTCAATGTCATGAATTTTAAAAAGAGTACTTTTAAATTTAAATTTCAACATCTGGGTATTTTTATTTTAAAATTATTCTGTTAATTACAAAATGTCAAAGTTATGAAATAGAAGGAAAAGATAAAAATTTTAACTTTAATTAAGCACTAATTAAAAGTTTATTTGTTTATCAGTTTTAGATAAAGAGAGAGGAAATGAAAATATCTATATTTGCGGAAAAATAAATGCATTGTTTAAAGAAAAAAGTGTTTTGAAAGTGATTTGAAAGGCGTTAATGACTCCATAAATGACTCGATAATAGGTTTTACTCAAACCTAAATCGAATAAATATTAGATGTTTTAGAAAATTGAAAAACGATTTTAATAACAAAATGATGGCTCTATTCGAAGGAGAAATCGTTTGACTATAAAATTAGTTTTGAACGACTGGTCCCTCAGCTCAGGTCATGAACGCGATTCGGGCATAAAATAAATAAGAAATTTGTGATGACTTTCAAACTCATTATTTGACTAAATTATAGATTCAAAGCCGTAAATAATGTGATATAAATATTGAGAAATAATAACGACTTAAATATTATATGAATTTCTTACCCATCGATTGCGAGATCGAGAAAAGATATGCTATCGTTGTAGAGATCAAACTTGCAATACATGCCAAGAGCCAAATCCCTGGTCGTCACAACCATGTCATGATGTTGGATAACAATGTCATTAGTGAAATGTCCAGGACTTGACTGTTTGACACCACACTCTTCGCTATTATATTGCATTTTAATATCAAACTCCAGGCTATTTGTTATGTCATTAATGCAATTATTCGGTTTACTTTTGGCATAAATTTTGCCATTGAATTGTCGACTTGTCCTCACTTTGGCCACCATTTCCCGCGACCGACAGCTCACAGTTACTGATGAAAAGATAAATATATCAGAAAATTCACATTCAATTCAATATTTGAGTTCAAGTATTCAGAGTTCAAAAGAAGAAAAAGTGTTTTGTTTACTCCTCATTGAATTCGGATATCATTTCATAAATTTAATGAAAAAAATAGTTTTGATTATATCCTCAATAGAAAAGAAATTAAATTCTTTCTTTCCATTGAGTTAACGGTTATAATGACAGATAAGGTAACAAAAAGTCAAAAATATAATTGAATTTAAAAACTCTTCCGATTTTTGCGATACAATGAATTCGAAACCTGTAATTCATTGCATTATTTTCAATGAAAAGAGAATTGCTTTGAATAGAAAAAAAAGTTCTTCACTGATGAATACCATTGTAACACATGAGCAGCTCATAAGTCGTCGATCCGACCACTTTCATGTATGGACTTTCCATATGAGCCAAAGAATTTTTATCCAAATGACTTAAACGGCAAATATTATTATTGAAGTCAAATGAATGGCATCGGAAAAGACTATTCAAACATTTTTCTTTGCATTCCGTAATTGAATGGATGTTTTCAAACACTGAGTCTACAGTTTTCAGAACTTTTCCATTTAGTGGTGAAAATTCACAAAACTTTTTCGGCTCTGAAATCATTGAAAGAGAGAAATATAATTAAAAGCCATTAAAGTATTGCCGAATACGAGACGTACGCGAAATACAATTGTTCTCTAAATAGTCTACAGAACCAGAAGAAGAGGTTCCATAACTTCTTGTTTTAGAGTCAGAATCGATATTAATTGTATGTCTGTCCAAATCTGAGAGCCAACAGATATTGATGTCTGAGTCATAGTTAGCGGACCGGCAGTCAAATTGTTGTTCATTTAAACATAATTGCATACAATCGGATCGTGTCTGTACTCTAACGCTCTTTTTGCTCATTCTTTTCAATTCAAATCCTTTGACTGTTTCAAAAGCCCATCCCTTAGTACAGACTTTCCTTTTATCTATGAATCAAACAAATAACGCGATTAATGACTGCAAACAACCAAAACATTAATCTATTTTTGCTTTTTATGTTCTTTTCGTCACTGAATTCACTAAAACCTTATATTATATGGAATTCGTTTTAATTAACATAAAATATGATTAATTGCAATCAATTAACTCAGAACTGATCTCCAGTTTGTTTTAATTGAAAATTTCTGATAAAATCTTAATTTATACATAAATTGTAAAAACAAACAATTTATGTAAAAAAGCATAAACTTTATGCCATAAAGTCTTTGGATCAATCAGTTAATAGTCCTTGATAATTTTGCTGTTTCTTAGATTCTATTAATTAGCGAATATTTATTTGTTTTAGCGCTTATTATTAGCGAACATTAATTATTAGCGAACATTACCTGAAAGGCAGAGCTTTTGAGCGAAATACTTGAACACTGGGTATTCTGACTTAACCAAAGCGTCCGACTTTAGGACGGCTGAAGTGCTCATTAATATACATAATCCGGTCTCAAAGTTGATTGATCTGCACGTGTCGTTCGCCAGACACCGGTTCAGACATTCCATCAGATGAAGAGTAGAAAAGTTACTCAATATATGTGACTTAGATTTTAATTCATATCCGCTCATCAATTCATATGTGGGAACGCCATCAGAACAAACTTCAAAAAATAAAATGAGTCAATCATTTCTTACTATTGATATCATATAATCTTTAAGAACTAATTAGAAAAAAATGAGTAAAAGTTTTTGAGACAAATTATATGAGAAATTGTCGGAAATCATAACTTTTCTCCAGAAGTTTTACTACAAACAAATCACATTTAATAGCCTTTAAAGTTATTGAAGCTGTCAAACATTAATTTGAACATGTTCAATTTCATCAATAAATTCTTTTGATTTGATTGATCAAAGTTTAACAAAGAGTGACCGAAACCAAAAAGAAGTTTTTATTTCCAGAAAAACTTATTTTTTTAAAAAATTGTTTAAAATTGAAACGAAAACTAAAAATCAATTATTGTTGAGTTGTTGTAAACAAAATTGAATTTTCATTAAAAATTTGATTAATTAAAAAGATATTCATTAGTTTAGTCCTGGATTTGACACAAAAATCTGGATGAAAATGTGATATTTCCTTAAAGATAAAGTTGCTTACTACTAATTTTATCTTTCAATTTTCTCAGATTTGACCTTAAACTTGTTCTGACACATAATACTATTTTTTGAAAGACTTGAGCGGAAAAGTTCTATAAGACTTCATGGATAGTATGGATTCACTCAAAATTCAATTAAACGCAAAGAGAAAAACATTTTTAAAACTTAACTTACAATTATGTTGTGCTGAGACATGGATTGGCCAAAAGGTAATGACGAGAATAAAGTTCAATAGTTTGGACCAAGATTTTAGGCAAACTAAGAGTTTGTTCTCCATTTTATTCCATCGAATCCTTAGATAAGATTTGTTTGAAAATTCATTAAATCAAAACAATTAAATCAAAACTAATAAATAAATAAATAAATAAATAACTAATGAAACGATTATAACATTATTCAATGTTATATAATAGTATCATATCGTTTGCGAAATTTAGTGAACATACACTTCACTGATGGCAAACTTGTGACCGAATATCTTTTTTTGGATAATTATGGTTAGAGTGCATCTGCGCGTCAGTCCCCTTAAGAGCCTTCCATTCTCTCATTCTTAGTTTTTTGCACATCTCGTCAGGTAATGATTTCTTTGAACATACTTACCTCACTTGTCTACCTGTTCCACCACTAATAGGTTCCACTGTTGTTCATATCCACCACTTTTACATAAGAGACTTAAAAAATAGTTTATGTGTTCAGGTGTTCATATGAGTCAACAAATGCTTCAAATCAGACCAGTTCTCACTATATTCTTAGCGAATACAATATTGCCTTACCTTCACCTTGAAAAAAATCAAATGGATCATTTTTACAACTAATCCGAGTAATTTATTGAATTGAACTCACGTTTGTTAATGTTGTCGAGCCATACATTTTTCAGATTCATTTCATTTAAAGTCTAAAATCTTTGACTGAAAGACTAAATCTGAAATTGACGATAACTCATACACTTATAGGACATGACATTTATGAAAATGTACATGCTCATTTCAATTAAACTCAATATTTCAAAAATGACATCAAATACTCTAATTTTGTAAATTCTTCAGATTTTCAAAATTGAAGAAACAGTAGGTCTGACACAAACTATAATAATATACTTCAGTTTTGGGGCAAATCTTTATTTGTTTTAATTGAATTAATTAATATAATTAATGCAAAAACAGACAAAATATTAAAAATAAGATTTTTTGGATAAAATTTTTATGTAAATTACATTAATTATTATATGATTTCGTATTTTTATTGTTTGCGATCATATCATTCGCATACTTTTCTCTGTATAGACATTGACTTTGAATGTAAGGAAGAGTTATATAACATTCTAATGTAATGTATGCTATAAAAAAAAGTGTAGGAATAGTTTCTTAAGTGATTAATGCTGTGCTCAAAGACAATGAATACGAGAGCAGAAACACAGAAAAACATTGAGGGTCATTTAAAATTACAGTAATCTTGATTTGAAACTAAATATTTTTTAACAGGAAGTTTCCCATATAATCACTTCAGTAGAGTTTTGCGCTAAAAATTCTTTCCAATAGAATTAGATTTGTAAAGAGTCACCAATGAAACAAATTACCAGCAAATTATGGTTTAATGAATCAATGTTTCGATTTTTGTCTGCGAAGAGTTATCTGATTTCTAAGGCTTTTGTTTTTTTGTCTGAAAAAAAGGAGAAAAACTGATTTATTTCGAGAGAATCAGTCCATAGATTGAGATAATCGGCGGAGAAATTCATTGATTATAAATCATTTGCTAAAAGAGGTTTCAATGAATTCTCTAAAAAAGGGTTTTATTTTTCTCAATCCTTTTGCACAGAATATCTCTCAGTATTTAAGTGATAGTTTAAGATTAAAATTGTGAAAAAGTGTTCAAAATAATAAATATCTCAATATATTAATGCAGTGCTCGTGGTATTAATCACTGCGTGTTTCTCATATATAAATCTTTCGGTAATATCTTTGGTATGAAATAAATGTTAAGATCAAATCAGACGAAGTGTGAAAATTCTGTGGATATAATTTAGTCGAAACGAACATCAAATAAATTTAAAATAAATAACAAAATTTTAGTATTTTATTGTTAAAAAAGTTAATATACTTGGAATAAGTTGAGACCCAAAAGTGACTTCATTTATAGCTAATTAAATGTAAACATTGTATATTTCGTGTCAGTTAACTATTATTTTGTTTTTGCTCTCAAAAGAATAATTATTAAAATAAATTATTCTATAATAAAGTAAATCTAATTTTATATAAGAAGTGATAACGAAATGAGATTCCGAACAAAACATCGTTTAATTCATTAGTCATATTAAGTGTTCATTAAATGTTAATATCCATTATTTTCAGATGTAATCCATTGATGTCTTCTCTCGTTTTATTTCTTTATTTGACTCTTCATTAGTAACTAATGACTGTATGTTTGTTTCTAATTATGATTGAGATTCAAATATAACGGGAAGTCTTTCCTAACATTCAAAGAGAATGTTTGACCAAAATATGTTTTAAACAAATTAAATAAATAACTGTTTAATGGAAGATAACTCAGTTTTAAAACATTAAAAAGTTCTCTACAGAAAAGTTTGGCCAAACTTTATATTTAGTAAGAATTGAATCAACAGTTAAGTCAAGTGGAAAACATAATGATGTTTAAGATCAGGAACTGATTTTTTATTTTCATTTCTATTTTATTGTTACCAAATCTCTCTCTCTCTCTCTCTCTCTCTCTC
>JAQIXI010001551.1:0-13201 GCA_034700165.1 Galumnidae sp. Gr-Ori-00277 | reverse complement strand
TAATTTTGTACTTATTTATTGTCAAGCTTTTTTTCATAAGCTTCATAAACTTCTTGATAAAGGAAAGTCGGTTCCTGCTTATAACTTAAAAATCCATAATTTGAAAGCCCTGTCTGTGACTAAATTTATGAAATAAAAAATAATAATAATAAACTCAAAAAGTGTTGTCTTTTATTTATTCTTTTATTTATTCTTTTATTTTATTTTTTAAGCGTTAATAAGGACTCAAATATTTTTAAATAATATTTTATTAATTAAATATAAAAATTTGTTTTAGCCTTAAATAATGCATTTGATTGCAAACCATAAATAAATATTTAAAACTTTTAAATTAAAAGTTTAAATTTATCTTTTAGTTTGCGGTTCTGTAATCTTTTAATCGATTATTCTTAACTGGAAAATCAATTTACGATAGAATCGGTTATATTAAACTGTGTTTAAATGTTGTTAATTGTGGTTAATTGTGATTAATTGTGATTAATTGTGATTAATTGTGATTGGCAAATTTTATAATTCTGTGCTTTAAAAAGTCAGAAGAATTGAAAATTGAAAGAAATTGTGTCGGAATACAAGAGAACAAGTGTTGCATTGAATGAATGGCCGAAATCATTGGAATCGTTTTGTATTGTCGTTTTCGCTCGAAATCAAATAAACAGTTTTCCAATTGTTTGTAATCACTTAAGGTTTCTCCAAAAAGAGTCTCTCCTCTGGAAAGGGTTTTATGAATGCATTCCGATAATACGACTGCATCTCCAATACCCAAATTTAAGCCCTGACCGGCCAAAGGGTGTACGCGATGGGCGGCATCTCCTAAAAAGTAGAACAAATTAAGAGTTTTAATGAATGAATGAATTACTGACCCAATACGACAATTCTGTTGTTATCTACAGAATCATTGGGTGAGCCCACCATATATGGCAAAGTTGTGCTAAATTTAAGAGGAAAGACAGCGCGAGATTCCGGTATTAATGATATTATGTGAGGCACTGAATAACGAGGAGTTGTCGTTGAAAACATTTGTTTCGGTACTAAACCTGATATAATAGCATCAAATCTTGAAGTCAAGTCTGAGGACTCAATTTCCAGAATAAGAGAATCATTCATATAATCAATGAATTGATTGTCACTCATTTCCATCAGTGTTTTGACAGAATCTTTGGGAACACTCCAAACAAATGAACAAAACTCTTGATTTAGTGGTAATAATGCGATAACCGAATCGTCGAACGGAACGAATCTCTGAAAAGATATCTTATTATAGGGGTTGTCTTCACCTGAATCGATGGCAACGGTTCCAACAATTCCCGACTGTTCCAAATCGTGTTCGAAGAGCTTTAAATTAGACTTTTGTCTGACTATAGACTGAAAGCCATCGCAACCAATTAGTAAAGAAGTCGTTAAATCTTTTATATCATTTGTTTTCAGACATTTCATCTGAATGTTGACACCATTTGTGGCGCTTTTGATGTCTGTAACCACTCTTTCGTAAAATAAATTTTTCTCGAATTGATTGACTCTCTTCTGAAGAGATGACAAAATTCTATTGTTTTCAATGATATAACAAATGATGTCGTCTTCACTGATATCTTCGTTTAGATTATTATTGAATCTAAAATTGATTGCATTTCCATATCTTCTAAACCAGACATAAAACTCTTCAATAGGTTTAGAATAATCTTTAAAATCGTTCCAAATATCAATTTCTTCAAAAAACTTCTTCGAAGAAGTTGTTATCGACGACACTCTGTTTGAGAACTGATTAAGACTTCTGTCGACATTTTTAGCGCTAACTTCGGATTGTCTTTCAATTAAACAAATCCTTTTGTTTGCAGTAAAGGATGAGTTCTTAAGCGCTAAGAATAATGAAAATCCAATGATTCCGCCGCCACTTATAACGATATCATATTTTTCTTCATTTTCATTGGTTTTTGTCGACTCATTTGATGACAAATGAACCTTGGTCAAAGACCTGCTATTTTTGTTTACTTTTAGTAATTGTTTTAAATGAAATCGATTTACAAAATTATTTTCAAATAATTTAAACATTTTTATCATTAAAATCAAAACAAATATTGCATAACATATGAGGCACTGATAGTCACGTGACGTATATAACGGGTTAAAGCCTTTTAATCGTTTAAAGGCCTTCACTTCGACCGTAAGAGCGAAGAGTCGTCCAAATATTTTTGAAGAGTTGCAGTCATTTCCACTGATTTCCTATGACTTCCACTTTAGAACTTATCTTTAAAATATTCCCTAATCTCTGAATTCTTTTGCATTTATATCAAACTATTTTACGACATTTGAGGCGAAGTTTTTTAACGAATTACTAAAAATATATTTTCGTTGAAATGTGTGGACTCAAACACATACTGTAAAACGTGATGTTTAACATAAGGGCTGAGTGTCCCATACCTTAAGCTAATTGATATCCTTATCAATTGAAATATGCTTTTAGTTTTTGATGCATTTATTTTCTTATCATTATATGAATGGTATAAAACGTTAATACTTTAATAATTTAAAGTTTAGATTTGATTGTTTTCCACATTTTATTTAAAATTAGATTTTAAGCAAAAAACTAATACAAACTTCTTTTAAATCCAGTTTCGAGTGGACTGAACGCAAACCTTTATGTAAATGACATAAATGTTAATTTGAACGGTGGTGTGTGTGTGGGCTCCGGCCAACGCTAATGGGAAAACCCTTAATAAATGAATTGAAAATTTGTTATATTAGTCAGAGGATAGAATTAAAAGAATGGCTTCTAAGCTGTTCTCATGAGACAAACTAAGTACTCATTCCATCAAAAGTTAGACTAATTTTTCTTCTTCTTATTGAGTGGCACCCAATCACCCATTCATTCATCCAATAAGAAATGCCTTTAATTTTTTTTTGAAATTTTAATTAATTTGTCCCTTAAGTGGAGCTTATGTTTAGATAATCAGAACTTTTTAATTGTTTATCATTTACTTAATGTTTGCGAACTTTTATTAATTGCATTTCAAAGTCATTTGAATTCAATTGGATTTATATAAAAAGAAGTATTAAAAGACAGAAACCAATCATTTTTCGAGTCTTTATTAAAGTTTGAAATAATTCTTAAAGTTTGTGTTCATCACCAATAAGAACAGAAATGACCAAGGAGTATATAAGTACAGGTTAACATTTATACACAATTTATTTTTCCGCTGACGTAGTTTTTGGGAAAAGGAATTCTCTTAAGTTGCTAATATGACCAAGCTCTATGACCAAGCTCTTTGGTTAAGTTATTTTCTGTCAGTTGTTTTTTATTGTAAATAAATGTATTTTTAAAGAATTCTTAAGAATAATATTTTAGAAATTCTTGAGTTTTGAATTTAAGATAAGTTTAATTAATTTCAAAAACTCTTCATTCAATGTTTTACAGAAAATATGATTTAATTGTAATGAGTTCTAAACTAATTTTAATTAAATTTTTTAACAATAAAATATTGAGTTAAGTGTGAAGTGAATCCCCAACGAACCCTTAAAACCCTAACCCTTGTGTTTATGAGTTGAGATAAGATAGTGTTTGTGTTGAGTGTCTCACTTGTGTTGAGACTCTTTTCGTTGAGTCGTTGGTTGGTTTTAGGCGACGCCTCCAATGACTCCAATGACTCCTATGTTCGCAAAGTGTGAGCACTTTTTAGTGAACTCTCAGACAGTATTACAAAGTATTGTTTGTCCGCAGTCTTCAAGTGATGAATGGCTGCCATTCTTTCAGATATGTGTGACTCCATTACCAACTGATTGACTAAATTGTTTAAAGACATCGAAGTCGGTCTAAAATGTTACCAAAACGTTCATATCATTTATCACATAATCTCATCCAAAGAACCGAAATTAAGCAACACTTGACTTGTCTTCCATTAAAAGCCAAACGTAGTAATCGTTTTAATATATTGACTGAAGTGAACGCCTTTTTAATACTTTTCGCCTTAATTCTGGTCACTTGTGTTGAGTCACTTCAGATACCGGATCAGCAGACAGTTGTCGGTAAGTAATCTCTCTTTTGATTCATTGCTTCCGCTTTTCTTAATCTCAAAATCTTTGAATAAATGCATTGATTTCTATACGTTTACCTCAAATCACAAATAATTATCACTTTTAGACAATTATTTCAATTAAATAACGAAATATTTATCAAAAGTTAAGCAAAAATCTGTTGCCTTTCAATAGTTTTGAGTTCTTGAATGACAACTCATATAAGTGTCAATCAATTCACTGATCAGTCGTTTAATTATATATTTTTTTATAAATAAATAAACATTTTTGTCGACTCAACACAAAATATGAATAAATTTGAAGTTTTTATTTATTTATTTATTGGAAATCACAGGAAAAGTATATCGCTATGAAATCCAATTGTCGTCAATCCATGACTTGAAGTATATTAATGTGAGTAAAGCCGGCGATCAATTTCATAGACTTCCCGAATGGCTTTACTTCAAACGAGATTCAAATGAATTGATTGGAATCCCTTTCGAAAAGGGTTTGTTCTTCATTGAAGTTCAGATTAAATATTGTAAGCATTCTATGAATTCAATGAATATTTTGTGAACACATTTGGTATCGAAAAATATAGGAAATAATAAATGGTTTTGAGTCCACTCAAGGGCTTATAGTTTTGGGTTTATTTCGATATCAAATTAACATTAAATTAATTTTTGTTTTGACAAATATATAACACAAAACTATTTTAGACGGAAAACAACAGTGGAATGACATCTTTGCCATTGAAGTCACTGACAACCATCAATCACTTCAAGCCTTTAACCATTTGACAGAATATCGATGTGTTCTTCGAATTAAACAAACTTTTGAAACAATTGGTGACGTCTGGCGCGTCATTAGCTCTCTTCAGCCCAAAGACTCGGATAAGAAATCCCAGTCTTTCAATGATTGGTTGCAGAGATTCTCCATTTCTCGTATCACAAATGGAGAGTATTTGATCTCTTTTGATATCGAAAATTGTGAAACAAATCACTTAACAGAAAGCAGTGAATCCAATGACTTAAGAACTAAAATCCGAGGAATAGGCTTAGAATCCGATGTCGTCAGAATATCTCGAAAACAATTGGATGATAATGAATATTATACTGATATGATTGGTGCCAGTCTTCGCGCTGGAGTTGGCAACAGTCGACCCAATTCTCATTATCGTCGAAACGTTGCGGAAGGTATTCATCCGACGCCTATATTAGCACCGAATTGGATGACATTAACGACGTCTACAATTATAGAATCGACAGAAAACACCGATTCTTCAGAACACGACCCAATCTCTCGAGTTTTAATACCTTCAATGGTATCCCCCACTCTAGCAATGAGTTCGACCCCTTCTTCAGTGCCATTTGCGGATCCAATTGATAACTCAATTTTGGGCGGACACGGCCACAGACATAAACACTTATCGCCGAATAAATTCAAAACTCCTCTCATTTACACAACTCCTGTATTAGCGTCTGAAAGACCGACACTTGTCGAAGGCCACGAAGACTTATTTACTCCAATTCCAGTGACTCGAACTTCAAGTTTACAAACTCCTCAATTGTCAGACACTATAGTGATAGCCCCGAGTCCTTCAATGATTCCTGAAATAACAACGACTCAAATCGAGACCACAACTGAAGAGGAGAGACCGACAACAAGTGTTGAGATTTTGACCACTTCTCAAACAATTCCTAATAAAACTCCTTATATTAATAAAAGAATACGAAAACTGGAATTAATTTCTGGCAAATATTGGAAATATACGATACCTTCAGAGACTTTCGTCGACTTTGAAGACGGCGACACTCGAAAACTTAAGCTGACTTTCTTAATGTCGACTTCAGGTGCCACTCAGGAACAGCCGGCTTCAGACTTTTGGATTCAATTCGATCACGAAAATCAGTATCTCTACGCTTTACCCACCGATGAAGATATTGGCAAACATTTATTCAATTTAGTGGCCGTTGACTCGAGTGGAGCGCACGTCACCGAAACACTTGAAGTTCACGTTCGACAGCATAAGAATACTCGTGCCTTCACTCATGTATTTACACTTTCGGATGTGTTTTGGGATCCGTTCCAATTTGCGTGTCTAATAGAAGCCACTTCTTCTTTATTAAAACGGGTCACCACAAGAGTATTCTTCGATCAAAACATTCAGACAATTGCAGTTCAAAAAATCATTAAAAACGAAAAGGAGAACATTTGGTCCGCAATTTTCCATATTTTCATTAAATAATTTATTAATTTCTTTAAATTTTAGGACTATTTCGTGGACCAACGATACTCTACCGACTCATCCCTGTCCGCGTGAATTGATTCTTAATCTCTATTCCAAACTTCATGACTCGGAAAAGGTATACGATGACTCATCTGCAGAGCCCAGTCGTACTTTGCGTCAAAACATTGGACCAGAGTTTCGCGTTCAAAGGGTTCACTTGAATTTCATAGCGAAGAGCGCCTGCGGTTCATATGAAATACCAGACATCGACGACAAGAAACCAAAAGAAAATCCAATTTTCCGAAACCGAATCGGAAAACTCGGACCCTTCAGAGTAGGGGAAGCCTTCAGATTTAAGATTCCAGAAGACACTGTGTTCTCTCCTGTGCGACAGGTGGGCACTCGCGAACTATCCCTCACATTGCGTTCTATCGAACCGCCAGAAATGCCTGATTTTATATATTTTGATTCTGAAGAACAAGAAATCTTTGGTTTAGCCCTAAATAAAGAAAAAGTGGAAAATTCTTATGAACTTAATCTTATCGCTGAAGACCCTATAATTGGCGGAACAGCGAATGACATCTTTAGTATTGTTATAAACGATGAAACTACAGATCAGATAAAACAGTCCACTTTTGAAGTGGTTTTGAATCTTTTGGGTCCTCCAGGAAGAGATGATCTCACTATTAGAGAAAAAGTAGATATAATACAAAGGATCTCTTCTGGGATGTTCAGCGATGGCGTTACCAGTGCTGTTCATGTTTTAAGTATTGAAAGATTCCAATACGACGGTATTTCTCCCGGAGTTTCAGATGACAGCAATTATTTGGATTCAGAACCGGAAAATGCTTTGAATGGAAACAAACAAAGAAGGAATCAGAGACACAAACATCAGGAAACGGCGCCCAAACACAGGCACTCTAGAGATGCCCCTCCGCTCTACTTCTTTGAGTTAAAGTGGACTAACATAACAATCGTCGGAAACCAAAACTGTCCGAAAGATGTGATTAACGAAAACATTTATAAACGAATCTTTGAAAGAGATTACGACAGCCTTAAAGTCTTGAAAGAAGTGTTTGAACCAAATTATGATTTAATTAATGTCGAGTTCGAACCGATCGGTGTTTGTAAAAATGAAATGAGTCCTAAAGTGATGGGTCCGAAGCCCATTCCCGCTACTAGTCCTCCAACTCCTCCTATGACGTCAACAAAACCGCCCTTAAAAGAGGACGAAGTGATTGAGAACGACATCGAAGAGTCTAATGAATTCCTATTGACAACAATAATACCTCCGGTCGCTATTCTAATTGCTCTGATATTCGCTGCAATAGTCGGCTGTTGTTTTCATAGAGCAAACAAAAGGAGGAAAAGCGTTGAGATATCGGGTCGACTGCCCGGTGAGAGTGGTCTCAACGAAAGAGAAGCTTTTTTACAAAAGGGAAGAATTCCCATAATATTTGAGTTCGAACAACAGCAACAACAACAACAAAACGTCTCTCAACAACAGCCACAGCAATACAATATGACGCCAGTAATTATGCCGCCCTCTCAGACACCTCAACATATTCCTCAACAACAGGTCCGATCCCTTGATACTTAATTACTTTTTTCTCATTAAAAATTGTCCTATTAATAGATGACACCTTTACGACAGCTCAGTAGTGGTGGAAAGCCTACATATCAAGCACTTCCTCAGTCGGGCTCTCAAACGAGACGACAACCGCCTCCTTATTATAAATAGGAAACGAATCAGAGATGAGTCAATGCGTTGTGCCTTCTATGCAAAACCACTTCCGGTTCGATTCAATACATATAGACTTTTGTATGCATTTAAAGAATTTTAAAAACGTAATAATCGGAGAAAAAGTCGCTTTCGGTAATCTATTGATTGGTAACCGTTTGCGCAACTTTTGATTCAAATCAAACGCTTAATATTTAAGAAAAGTGTGAAAACTGTATTTAACTCAACATTTTTCAGAATCAGGTACTTCGCACTGACACTGATTGCAACGATATTATCAAATGATTGCCAATTATTAAACTATTTGTAGTAAGTTTTGTTGTGGTGTGCCTTTCGTTACATTCAAAACATTGTGTATTTCAGTCACTTAACAGCTATTTAAACAAATTTATCGATTTTTAGCGCGAATTCATTTATATGTTTACTTTCCTATAATTTAATTTAATTTAATTTTTATTTCTAAATGAAATCCAATTTTTTTAATTTGATATACACTTTATTTTGACTATTCTTTTGATTATTATTATAAATATCATGTTTTCGAGACTAAAAATTTTGTAAAATATATTAATTATTTTAAAATTCATTTTTAAAATAATAATAAATATTAAAATTGAGCCCTAATTTAGTTGTCATCAAAAGCATCAAAACGGAAATATTTCTATATTTTTATCTCTGTTTTCATACATCCAGTCTAAGAACGCGTAATAAATGCGAAAACAGCCGACAGTAAGGGATAGGCACTGATTGATAACTATTGCCATCGAAATTAAGCCAAAACTCAAAGTGTATTCGTTGTGATTGTCTGCAATATTTGTTATTTTATAACAAAATTCAATTCAAACAATGATTTGATTCTAACCCGAATCACAAATAGAGATCAAAGCGATGTAGTCGTGGATAAGAGACCCGAAGAGAGCGCCCAAAAAGATTAAACCCAACATAAGTGCGGTGTCGCTCCTAAATATTGATAAACACGAAACAATTCCCACACAAACCATTAAAATCATCAAGATTGAATGAATGATTTCACAACACAGATTACAAGCACCAGGGTATTTTTCGACTTCTCTCTTCTCTTCGGTCGACAAAACGTTACATAAAATCATAACCAAATAAATTATTTTCAATATATAGAGGAAAAGGAGAATAATTGTCGACAGAAAGAAACCGTCTGTCAATTAATTAATTGTTAGAAATAACATTTGAATTGAGTTTTATTTTTAAAAACCAAACCTTTGAGTAAATCTTTTATTTCTGGATCTAATGTTGAGTTAAAATCTATAATAGATTCGGTCGACATTTTATCATTAGTTAACGATATTTTAGATTTCAATTAAATTAAAGACTTTATTATAGATTTAATCGAAAGTTAATAATTGTTTTGTGCGCTCTTTTGGTAAACGATTTTAAATTTGAATTTTTAAAGCATTAATTGTTTGTTTAATCGTCGAAATGTCAAACAAAGAGAAAGATATTAATTCTTTCAAAGAAAAAGTAAAAAAATCGGCCGAAGAACTGGTTTTGAAGAAATTTCCTCAAAAGATATTAGACTTAAATGTTTTGTCGAATTCAAAAAAATTTTCGCCAAATTTTACTCTAAAACCGTTAGAAATCAATATTCCGGTTCCGCCGCCAAAGTCTCAGTTGAGTTGTAGCGAAGTTTCCAAAACAAAAAGTGATAAAATTGGTGACAAAGATTTGGTTGAATTCGATGACGAACTGATTCTCGTAAAACCGCATCTCTTCCCAAACGGAAGAATTGAATGCAATAAAGAAATAACAGAAATGATCGAAGAATTAAAGCCTCGAATGATTGAGTTATCGGAAGACATCATTTTAACGAAATTAGCCCTCAATCTAATGGTCCCTAAAATAGAAGACGGAAATAATTTTGGAGTTGAGATACAAAGGGAGGCAATCGATGCCCTCTCAAACATCCAAAACGAAATACTTTCAGATTTTGATAAATTTGAGTCATATTATGAAAGTAGAGGCGATCTTATCGTAAAAGTGGCCAAATATCCACACAATAATGATTTCCGAATTGCAGTCCAAGAGTGCGACCAAAGGTTTTATTTAGGCATTTGTCTCATATTAACAGATGTTCTCAATTATTACATGAATTTACACGATTTGTTCACTAAGAATATCAACAAAATTAAAGAACCAAAAACTACTGATAATAAAGATTTGATGTTTTAATCTTATATTGAATTAATTCTTTGAAATTAATTAATAAAATATTTTTAAATAAAATGTATTTTCACTTAATTTAATGTGAAATCATTTAATTATTTGAAATTATATTAAATACATATTTTTTAATCAATTTATACTATATTTAGACTGTAATGTATGGAAGCGGTCGCCTAATATCAAATGCCAAAACCGCCGCACTTTTAACTGATTTTCACAATTTTGTATTTAAAAGTTGTTTTAAATAGCCTTTAGAATACTTTTAGAATACTTTTAGAATATTTTATTTTATAAAAAAAATTTCTACAAAAAAAAATTTAAAAGTTTGAAAATTATAAATTATAATATTTTAATTATAAAATCGTTTAATAAAAGGTTATAATGAGATTAAAGAAACTCATAATTAATGAGAAAATTATAGAAATTGAAATGAATTTCATAAAACTATTTATAGGATATAAATTTAATTGAAGTAAATTTCATTAAAATTTTCATTAAAATACTAAGATTTGAGAAATATTTAGAAAATTATATAATCTTTTGATAAGTGACTAAACAATGACTAAATGATCACAAATTTTCCACAAAAATTGAGTCAATTCATACAGTTTTCGGGTTTGGTTTCGATTACATAACGATTATATAATTTGCACAATTAAAGTCAAACAGAGGTTATTTAGAGGTCAAAATCACATTTAGAGGTCAATTACGTAATTTTTAAAATTGTCATTTTTGGTCCATTATTCGAAAAATTGTTTAAGGTCGAATAGAGGTCGAACAGGGGTTAAATAGAGGTCAAACAGAGGACTTAAAGAACATTGAGAGTCACGTCCACCACTAGTAAATGTGACATTTGTCACGACTACCGGTCAATGTCTGCAATTGAGTCTAAATTCAATAATTTTCCGTAAATAATGAGTCAAGGTTTTAATGATTGGAAACAATTATTTGTAAACAAATGAAATCTTTATTTTTTAACGAAATTAATATTCATTTAATTTGAAATTATAATAAAAATTAGATTTATTTCTCTGAAATAACTATTGAATAGTTGGAAGTGTTTCACATCTGTTGAGTGGAGTTTCCGTTCCACGTATTGTTGTCGTCGTCGTTGTCATCACTTCTCATTCGATGGATATTTCCCTCTCTATTAGAAAAAGTGTTTCGATTTGCTGTTTGAGATCTGTTCTCATTTCTATCTTCAGAATTGTTGTTCATTCGATTGTTACCATTGAAAAAACTGGTCATTAGATTCCAAATCATCACAAATGGAAACGTAATATAATTTATAATTTGAGAGAAAATTGTCGGCGAAACGACGGCTCCACTTCTATTCTCTGAGCTTTTAATTAAGACTAATAAAACAGCCGACGGACACAAATTTAATTCCAGTAATGTATTACTGTATTCCTCAGTAGCGAACTCTTTGCGGGGGAATGTCGTCGAGAGAACAAACGAACGAATATTAAAATTTGTGGACACATATTGTCCAACACTTTCCAGTTTATCGTTTGCTTCAAAAATATGATTAGCGGTCGAACCGTCGGGTAATCGGAATTGAATACGAGTCTTGTCGTCACTTTTGGCAGCTCTTTGTCTGACTTCCATTTGTTGGTCACTATTTTCTTTAGACTTATTCTGTTCTGTCATTTGTTGATTAGAGAACTGCATTTGTCTTTTCCTTCGTTCCTCTTTGTCTGCAGCTATTTGTGCCAAAACCCGTTGTCGGGCGACCCTCTCCTCATTCTTTTCTCGTTCTCTTTCTTGAATGGCTTCGAGCGCTTCTTTGTCTTCTCTTAAACGCTTAGATTTTTGCATTTCTTTCATACCTTTTCGTCTCTCGATTTCATCTGCCCTTTGCTTTTCTTCTTCTTCTTTAGCCTTTTTCTGTCGAAGGGCTTCAATGAGTTGATTGGCTCTCTTTACTTTGTCCTCGATATTTGTTGTCGTTTCGGTCACTTCCTCAGATACTTCTGCGCTTTGAGAGGGTCTCTCATTTATAACTGATTCAGTGACAGAAGTGGTCGAAGTGGTGGCGAATGAGCCGTTCATTGAATCACTAGAAATCTCATCAAAACTCTCATTATTTGAGTTTTGGTTTCTGTTTTCGGATTCATTTATGGCTAAACTTTTATTAAATGTTTCGATTGTTTTATTAATTTTGTCCAAAAAAACGTTTGGGTCGTCAACAGATCCACCGATTATCTCAATGGCAACGCCGTTATAATCAATAAAATAAGTGCTCGGAATCAGAATCACCGGATCTGAAGAACACAAAAATTAATTAATTAAAAATTCTCGTCATTTAATTGATTACAGATTTGAGAGAATAGTTTGCAATTGTCTGACTTCGAGTCCAATTTTATGGCCACTAATGGAAGTTCCGATAACTTCGGGGCTAACTTTTCATAGATATCATCCATTTTGTTGGATATGTTGTCCTCTCCTTTCAATCAAAACAAATGTCAAAATCAAATAAATAATTATCTTTTCGTCAAACCATTGATATAAACGACAAACACTTTCTTTTCGGTCTTTGATTTATTGATCGCTTCGTTTATATTTCCGTTAAACCAAAACATTTTTGTGAAAATCAGTTATAAATTTAAAATTTAATAAAATTGATATTATATTCAAAATAATATTTTGTTATTAAAATGAATACTAAATGCGATGATTGAGTCGTTTTTCTCGACTCTATTCCCGGATTTTCCCAAACTTTTAGAGATCTGAAACTTTATCCCAATTTTTTTTAAAATTATTTTAAGTAAAAATGAAAGTTTCTGACGATTTAATTAAAAGATAAATTAAATCATAAATTTATCCAAAAAATTAAGAAAATTCTAGAAAATTGTTTAAAAATTAATGAAAATAATTTGGGATAAAAATGAAAGTCTGATTCGCGGCTCTAAAACACAAATAATGTAAACAAAAACATAAAAATATTTGTTTGACTTAAATGGACTCCAATTTTGTTTTCACTCAAAGTTTTACTTTTAATTGGATTTAATTTTCATTAATAAATA
>JAQIXI010001550.1:0-13203 GCA_034700165.1 Galumnidae sp. Gr-Ori-00277 | reverse complement strand
TACAAAATCAACAAATTCTAATAATCTCAATATCTTGTTAATAAATAAACTTTATAATCTACTAAATCTTAAAATATTTCACTTTTCAAATACAAGATCTAAATAATTTCTAAACTTTTCAATAAAATATTCATAAATGTTCTTGGTTAAATATGACTCTGTTATAATACTAATTCTGTGAAAAATATTCTACGATTTTGTAAACAATATATTTAAGGTAGGCATGTTCATTTAATATATTTCTAAATTGATCCTATATCTATATCTATAACTTAAAACTTAATTAAATTTAATGGACTCTTGATATGTGTAGGCTTCAAATTTATTCCGGGTATCCATCCATTGGGATCTCATTTAGTGTTGAGAAGGTTTGCGTCAAATTTTTTTCAGTTCATACCATAAGTATTAATAATATAAAAACAGATATGACTTAAGGGTTGGTAAATACGAATAAATTTTTAGACCAAAATTCAGATATAATATCATTTCATATATTAATAAATAGAAGCCATAAATATATTGATTCTCCATTCGATGTCAATAATAATACATTACTTCTTATATAATAAATAAGTTTTTTGCAAATATTTCAAACAAATTTTGCTCTCATTTTAGCCTAAGATTAGAGGAAAACTATAGGGAAGGTATAAGTTATTCTGAATAACTTTCCATTTAAATACCAAGAATAGTCTGTTCTCATTGTTTAACAAAAATTGAATTATAGGTCAAGAATAATGAAAGATTGTCTATGGCAAATAATAAACAAGCAAATGTACTTTTGTTAGTTCTATTGTGTTTAATCTCCATAACATTAAATAAGGAGTTCAAGTCAACTCTAAGGTCCAGACGTCCATTAGTTTTATAATATTAATGGACTTTTGGGTCTGAAATTTGACTTTCATTCGAATATCACTTAAGATATGAACATTAAACTCATTTTTAGGCATAAGTCAAATAAATATCAAATTTTATAAAAAAGAGTACCTTATCATCGATCGAATGATGCATTTGAAGATCAAAATTGTATTAATATTTTTGGTTTATGTAATGGAATGAATGCCAGTCCTGTTTGCGGTTCAAAGTTTTGTGAAAGGATTAAATGTCTACCATCTGAACAAATTGGTGAACATTGTGCCATCAAAAAAGACATATTCTATGAGAGGGTTGGCAGGTGTTGGTGTTGTCCCACTCGTCTAAAAATATTGTGTAATTTAAACACATTTTGCATTAAATGTAAATTTTTATTCACTGTTTCATAATTTATTGTTTTCCAGATGAGGATCAGAACTGTTCAGTGACTCTCAACTCTCAGTTATCGGTCAGAGCCAAGTGTTCAGAAAGACTCGTTTGTACTCTAATTCAAGCGTTGCGTTAAAGAATGAGTGACTCTTGACTTAAATCTAATTAATTATTAAATAAATACAATTAAAGAGAATTCATTTGAAATAGTGTTGACTTTTAGTTAATATTAAATATTAATAGATTTTAATTTGTATTTAATATTCAATAAACAGATTATTTTAAGAGCCTTTACAATAGTGATAGATCTCCAGCCCAGAATCAATTCCTGAAAAAGATTTCCCGGTCCAGAACCAGAGTAGACCCGAATCTCGAAATTATTGTTTAAAATAAATAAATTTTAAAATAAAATTTATTTAATTAATTGAAATCTAAATAAGAAGAGAAAATGCAGTAAATGTTATTTCAATATGAATTTAACTGCAAATGTTATAAATTATAACATTTTAATTACATATTAATTACAAATTATAACTTATAATGTTCATTGAATTTATCTTGGTTATAATATTTTTAAAATTTATATTTCAATCGTAATTTTAATAGAAAAATATTTTTAGTAAATGGAGACTCGTTTGAGATTCTGGGCTGTACTCTATTGACATCGAAAGGTATAATTCCCGATCGAGACTCGAGTCTCGCGAGAATGGATCCCACCTCTACTTTGCAAACATTAATACTAAAACTTTCTAATTATCCCTTGCTCATTTATTCATTAACTGCTAATTACGATGAAATTATACATAACTTATGATTCAATAAATCTGTGAATAAATTATTTTTATAACAAATTTTAAAAATAATTTCAAAGATTAGATAAAATTCAAATAAACAAAACTTTAATTACAGATATCTTTAGTTACAGTATTTTCCAAACAATTATCACTTTTATTACAATTATATCAATATTTGAAAATAATTCCAATAAAAGTAATAATAAATAATAAGTTAGTAATTATATTAACGTTTAGTACTCGTATTCAGAGATAAAGATCATAACAGTTGCGATATTTTTGCCGATTTGGAGACCGTTTTTATACATTTTAGCCTCAATTTCCAGTTCAATGTCTTGCGGGCCCTGAAGTGAATTCAAAAGTGTTATCTTTACTTCATTATCTCCGGTTCGTTTGAGAAAAAAGTCTTCTTTGGTGGCGGGTCTGACGTGAGTGTGCGGTGACTTCACAGAAACCAAACGGAGACTGAATTCTGCGATTATTGGCGGTTGAATCGGAACAATAAATGTGAAGAAGTCATGAGAACCTGAACCAGATCGCGTCAAAAAGTTTGATCTGAAGGGTAGGTATGCGTATGTATAACAAATAATCGCATTTACATCACACTTAAGGTGTGGGTCATCACAAATCTCAGAGTAGACCAAACGCTGAGTTATTTTACATTTACTGCAATTCAATTAAAATATGAAAATCAATACAAATATCATTTGATATAATTCTGAGCCCTTACTCATCGTCTTTATGATATCCGGGCGGACATTCTGTGTGAATACATCTAAAACTTCCTCCTATATTAACACAGGTTTGGTTGTGCCCACGACAATATCCATGTTCTTGACATTCATTTATGTCTATATATAGAAAAGATTATAAATAAACTCAATATAAGTAAAGAAATTAGGAATAAAAGTGTTGTTAAATGAGGTGAATGTCTGCTCACCCACGCAGTGGTGATCGTATTCAAGTTTGTAACCATGAGGACAGGTACATCTGTATGAGCCCAATGTATTTTCGCAATGTCCTTGACACAATTGTGGACGACCGGATTCTGCCCTGAACCTGCTATAGGCCACAGTATTGATAATATCTCCCTCATGACATTCATCAATATCTTCGCACCGGTGGGCGTCCACCAGACGGAAGCCTCGATTGCACTGACATTTGTAAGAACCGAAAGTATTGATACACTTTTGTTGACAGAGATGTGTGTGTTCTGAACACTCGTCGATGTCGAGACAGTTTTTATGACTTCCGTCATCCCTGAAACCAACCTTACATTCGCAGTGATAGGAACCGGGAGTGTTAACACAGATGGAGGTTTCGGGTGCACACAAATGACTCGAACCATATTTAGAACATTCATTGATGTCGAGACACGTTCTCTTGTCTGGAGAAAGTTGATATCCTGCCGGACAACTGCACTCATATGAGCCAAATGTGTTGAGACATGTATGAGAACAGCCTCCATTTCCAATGAGACATTCGTTGACATCAATGCAGTTCTTTCCGGTGCCGTCATCCTGGAAACCAGTCTTACAGATGCAAATATAGCTCCCTGGTACATTCTTGCAATAAGATGTTTGTGACGGACATATATGTGAATGAAGGCACTCATCGACGTCCTCACAGACCGGACCGTTTAATCTAAAACCAGGCGGACAAACACATTCGTGACCTCCAGGTCTGTTAATACAAGTTTGTTGAGGACCACACAAATGGGTTCCTTCTATACATTCGTTAATATCTTCGCAGGTATTTAAAGTGACATCAAGTCTATACCCGGCCTGAGTGCAGATCTTTCGGCAAATGTATGAGCCGTGAGTATTGACACACGACTCGTCGTGAAGACATACGTTGTGCTCACATTCGTTGATATCAACGCATTTCAGATATTCGTCACTAAATATGAAACCAATGGAACATTCAATATGTTTACAATGGGTTCCGTCTGGTGAAAGGTAATGACCCTCAGGACAAGAGGTAACTCTTTGGGTGATTGTGGGCACGTGTATAATAGGCCTTTGCACGACCACCGGCACATCTACGTGTTGTTGAACCACATCTACATGTTGTTGCACGTGCTCTTGGACAACAGGTGTCTGTACTATTGGGGTTTGAACTATTGGACTCTGAACTATAGGGGCCACAACCACTGGTGGTATTGGCTGATGACATTGGGTGGATGAACAAGGAGGCACTACTCTTACCCGACAATTACCAAATGTACGGTAACGACAGTTGGTATTCCTTACCAAACGAGTTAAAGCATTGTCTGTGCCGTTGGTCTGAATTGCATTATGGTCTCCGACTAGACTCTGAGGCAGTACTAGTGCTGAACAAATAAGACATTTATTTTAAAACTCTAATAATATATAATTAATATTTTTAAAAAGAAATTGAATTTCAACTCAAATGTCAATTAAAATATAAATAAAATTCAAACAAAAGGGAAGTCTCTCTTCAGTTAAGTTTAGAAACTTTTCTATTATAATGAAAGGGATATTAATTATGATTGAAGTCAAATGAGTGAACTGTCATTAATCTATTTTATTGAACTCCTTTTAATATATATTTTACTTTTGATCATTTAGTCTGGGAAAGGGTCACACATTAACAAGAAATTGAATACAAGGTCTTCACAATATTGTTATTCTTTTGCAAATTTGTTTCAATTCAGGAAAACTTTGAATTTAAATATTTGTTTTATGACTTGAATAACAAACAGAGGTTTAAAAGTTTCACATCATTTCATAACTTAAGGCTTCACTTTAGACGTGAACTCATTTTAATAATAATTTCATTTTGAATAATCTTCTTTTTAATTATATGACTCAACATGGACAATTTTCATAAATCTTTCTCTAAATTACCCTAATAATATTTCATTAATATTAACTAATAATTTTCAATCTTATCATTTGGTTTATGTAATTCCATAACAGATATAAAACATTTACAAATGAAAGTAAAAACTTCTCATATCTTAAATAATTGAATAATTTGAATAGAACTTACCTAGGTAGTAGATAACAACAAAATATTTCAGCATCATTGTGCTTGTTGACAATTTATCCGAAAGTATATGAAATAAATCAGATTTGATGTCTTCTTATTTCTATTTCCTTCTTCAGACTAACGGCCAGTTTAGTGGTAAACAGCGTTTCAATAATTTCCTTATGAAGTGAAGCTCTGATTGCAAATCAAAGTCAAGTGTCTAATGAATGGTAGATATTAGTCAGTCAGTGATAGTAATAGTCATAAGAATTGGAAAAATATATGTTTAATGGTCTGGTGGGCGACAGGCGTTCTTGAATTGCAGAAGTTCTTGTAAAGTAAGCTGAAGGACATCGAGTTGTCAATTGGTTTTGTTGGGCGCCGGACTGCAACACAGGAAAGCCTTACACTTATATAAGTTATACTTTATTTGGTGTTTTGACAACAGATCTCATCATTTCTCGTAGCGAACATCTCAGGCATTGAATTCAATTTGAATTTCATTTTAATCACAGCCTATGAAAGGCTTTGATATTCTTTTAATTCTATTATAGCAATGAAACTTCAAGGATGAAACTACTGATGATTCGTTGATCGCCTTTGCATTTATACCTTTCATTTTATGAATTTCTTTTCGGACACGAATTTCATATACAAAACACCTTTAATTGAATTCATGCAATCATTTTAATTTCGTTTCATTTAAATTTTGTAATTTATTTTCACTCAATTTTTTAGGCAAATCATTGACTTTTAATATTAAACTTATAAGAAAAATAATCATGGTTCATTTTTTTCACGATCTTATAACAGATTAGAGTAGTTCTACCTCTCACTCACTCAATGAAATAAATTTGTTTTCATATCAAATATAATTTGATTTGAAATCAAGGCTTCTATTGTTTGTTATTTGAGTGACCGGAGCCAAACTTATGCCATATATGTGTTTCCTATTTTTGGCAAATAAACATCAAGATAAACTAAATCGATAAATCAATACCTGCTCATTCCATTAAGATATCAGTTTTTATGTTTTTATCTCGAAATATGAACACCATTATTATATTTGATCAAGTACATATACTATAATTACAACAATTTTATGATCAAATCTCTTAAGAATTCGAAAAACATAATCAATTCATATTAAAAGTGGTATTCTTGGAACTAAGCATGCTAAATTGACATTTAAATAACTTCAATAGAAAAGAGAATTTCTTTGAAAAAATTCATTAAAACTTCCAATAATTTCATCCATTTATTGAAAGATTGAAGGGTAGGAACGCCAAGAGTTAGTCCTTCAAAGTCTGTTTGTAAATACAAATAACTCTTTGAAATGTGACGAACACTTGATTTGATAATTTAAAAAAAATCTGATTTCTTTACCAAATCGTAAAAATGTTTCTATTTTTTCATTTAAATGATTCGATACCTTATAAAACAAGTGGTGATTACACCCAAACACTAAAGCCTTGAAAACATTTCAATTAAATGATTCAAAAGATTATTAGCCGAGACTTCAAGCAATAGTATATTAATTGTGAGAATATTTTATATAATTCCACTGAAATTCAATTAACGACTTCACTAATCATGTTATGATAATTTAATTGTTCTTGGCTAATTAAAAAATATTTGACTTTAATTAGTTGCATGGGTTATGCACGAGCAAAGAAATGAAACAAATTGGGATAATTATCCCGTGATTTAAAACAATAGAATGATTTAAATGAGTGTTTTATTTGTTTGCTTTTATAATAGAAGTGAATAATTGTTTTGATTTCATAACTCGAAAGTAAGAGTTATTTGAATTACATTTCAGACATAAACTAAACATTTAATCACTAATTCATAGATCAAAAAAAGTCTTCTAATTATTGGCTTTATTTCTGTTAAATTGTTTGGTAACTCATTTTCTGAGCAAATGATATCACAATTGGTTTCACTTTTATTACTGTTAGTAAGTGTTTCGATGGCAGACGATATAACGACAGACAATTCATTGGCAAAACACGAATCCAAACGTAATTCGTTTAATGAATTTAATTAATGACTTATTTATAATTTCTAAAAAACAGCTGAAGTTTGGTTTGAAATGATTACGACTTTAATAACTTCATTATTGTTAACGCCTTTCATAACGTCCTGTCTTTACTTCGCGCTCATCCCTATGAGGGGTTTATTTGTTCAAAGAATGACCACTACTACTACTATTGAAGACGGAACTACTGATATCCGATAGGAAAAGTTACCTCTCATCTAATAATTGATTGACGACAAAATTTTTGTTACAAATTATTCCTTAGTTTTGATATTCAAATCTCATTAAATATTTTCATAAAAATAAGAGAAAACTTTTTTTAAAAAAAATCATATTTTCTAATAAATAATGAAAAGGAAATAATATTGTCTAGAATTTATGCCCTAGATCACCTTTTAAAATTGGCTATCTTTGATAACAAGACAACATAACAGTATGTCCTCAATAGACAAACATAATGTTTGGTCCAATTAATTGAAAGACTGACTTAAATCTGACATTAAGTTATTTATAACGTATTCTGAGTCGCGATCTATAATTTCGCTTTCATTTTATTTCCGCATTTTATCGTTTCGATAGTTTTCCTTTTGAATTGGAAGTCAACAAATTTATTAAAGCAATTAAATTACAATTAATTACTATTTAATGGCCTTTTCATTGAGTTGACACTAATTTAGGAAGAAATCAATTGATTCAAAAGTAGACCTCATTTTCAGTGAAAAGAAGTTCTGAAATGAGAGTAAAAAAAACTTTTGTTTTTCTTCCTTTAAATCTAATTGTGATAATAATTGGCATAAAAAACATGACATTAAATGTTTTTTAATTTATTTCGAGGAAAAGTCTGTACTAAAAATCAATAAAATTCATATAAAAAACCAACAAAATTAAAGTTCATGAATGATTTGGCTCTTGAAAAGTTTTCTTTTTCTAAATGATAGCATTAATTTTCTAAAAGTACACGACTTTTACCTAATCTTCAAATTCACTTTCCTTTGAAATTATAAATTAGTAAAAAAAATAATTAATTTAATAAACACTTTAATGAGAATAAATTGAAGAAAAATCTCACGTTTTATACATTTGAAGACAAATATTAAACTCAATTCGAGTGAATTAAAAGTTAATTAATCAAAGGGTTGAGTCAATTGAGTCAACACAAGTCTTTTTAACAATATTTTAACAAAAGTAAACTTAAATATCAAAAGTTTACCAAATATTTCAAGATTTTCATCTATTTATTTATCAAAATTACAATTTTAGAAAGTTCATTTTAAAAGATAAACTTGCTCAAAAAGCATTTTAAAATTTATTAACTGAATTATTAAATATCAATAGAAATGAGCTTGAAAATAAACTTTTTAAATTTACAATAAATTTCAATAAGGAAATGAAAAATTTTCTGTTAATAAAATCAATACTTGGTTTGAATTTTTTATGACTCATTTGAAAAAAAAATTCATTTGAATTAATTATTGTTGTTTTGGAGGGAATTCCTGAACAATCAATAATTCAATGAATAATTTCTCAATAATTCATTGAATAAAAGAAAACAAATCTAAGTTTCAGTCCAATGATTTTCAATATTTTAATGTATTTTCTATTAAATATCACTCAAAAGGCGTATAAATATATCACTTTTCAAAAATCGATTAAAACAAAACTATTGGGAAAATAATACTTTTTTTTTATTAAAAATAATTTAAAAGATCTTGCTAATAGCAGCGAGTATTCCATTGTAAGTTTCCTGGCAGGTGGGGAGTATCTGATCCACAGGTAATAGGAATCCATGATCCCCTTTGTCTCTTAGTTCGCATAAATAGCTGTTACTTATGCCTAATTTACTGTAAATCCAGTCCATCATAAAACCAGAGCCAACATATAAAGAGGTACCCAAAGGTCCGATTTGATACTTAACGCCATTAGTATTAAAAACAGCGTTTTGAATGTCTCGAAGAACATCCATATGTTGGTTAAAGTGAGCCGTAGAAGACTTTTGATAGGCATAAGGACAGGCCCACAACTGATTGAATGAGTGCAGAGAAATGGCTAACTTTATTCTATTCTTATACCTATAAAGTAGATCACTGATGGCACGTACTTCTGGCTCTGAGAAGGGCGACGGGCCCTCATATAAGAAAGAACAGGGATTAGCCGAACCCCCTTCACCTCCAAAATTGATGTCATAGTTGCGATTGAGGTCAACACCATTACAGCGGTCAGGCATTTCACTGATTGCAAATTGACTCCTTGAGTAGGGCCGACGATTTTTGCGCCAAAGCCTATCAGTATTCCACGTGTATTCATATCCATCAACATTTATGACCGGAATTATTAAGAAATTCTGTTTTACGTTATTCTGTATTATATTATCGATTAGAAAGAGGGCGACCGCAGGTGTTATCCATTCTCTGGCGTGAGTACAGGCATCGATCCAAACGAAATTAGGATTTGAGGGATTGTTCTGAATTTGAACCGCTCTAACATTGCGACCCTCATGACTGACCCCGATGTCGAATACGGTAACCGCTGGCAATTTACTTATTTCTGACAGATATCTGTTTATTTGACTCAACGGATGATATCTGTCCAAAGAAAATGATGGCACTATTGCCGAGTGTCGACCCCCTAATGTATTCACAACACTTGTGTCAGCGGTGTTTAGCCACGACTGAAGGTTATCAGTGATGAAAGAGGCTCTTCCCGGCCATCCCGTACTCCGCACTTTACGCACATGACTCGGACTTATCCGCACGAATGCATACGAAGAGTTCTTATCTGAAGTGTCGACCCATAAGACTTCGTGCTATCGATATGAGTATTACATAAGAAATTAATCAAAACTTTAAGAACTCAATCAACCGATGAATAGAAAAAAATGATTAAAATCTAACGAAGATTTACCTGATCTTCATCTGATGTGATCTCATTTGGATCACCTTTCAAGAGGTGTAAGTCGTCGTGACGTAATCGTATGATAGCATGACTTACAGTATAAAAAAAGAAAATTATATTTTAGTCAAAAAAAACTTTCCTTAAAAAAGTTTCATTGAATTAAAAGTCATTTAAAAGCTTTTAATGCAAAAAACAGATTAGAATCATATGAAACACTTTCACTAAAACTCAGAATAAATTATTAAATATATTTTACAATAAACTTATTTTAAAATCATAACTTCTGAACAATTGATCCCTAAATTTATTTCAAAATAATTATAACTTTTAATTTCACGATTTGTTGAGTTATTAGAAAAAAAAATATTTGACTCAAAAGAAAAACAATTTATTTGAAAATAAAAAAAAATAAATTGAATTGAATTTAATTTAAGTCCAATTTTTATGTGAAATTAATTTTTTGTCATTTATTGGATTTAAACAATATTACATTCAGAATGACTTCACTCACTTATAGTTAGATAAAATTATCTTAATTAAAACTAGGTAACTTTTTTTTACAACACTCTCTAAGACTAAAATAAAAATTAATTATAAAAATAAAACATTAAAAATAACGAAACGAATGGAGAAAATAAAATTTCAAATATAGTGTTAAAGTCCTTAATATCTAAACTACTTATAAAAAGTTTAGTAAAAAAAAGGTGTTTTGTAAAACGAAAAACAATTCAAAATTCTAAGCCATCTATAAATAATATGAACCAAACTTTAAATGTTTCCAAAAATAATTGCGTTTAAAGGCATATAATTAATACTTTTAACACTTAATAGCGGTTAGAAAAGAGATACGAAAAGCTCTAAATCTCTTAAGTTATGAATAATTTTTATGGAAAAAACAAATCCAAACAAATAATAAGAATTTAATCTTAAGAATACTTACTCAGAATAATTTTTGTGATTTACACTGGTAACATTTGGGCTAAAAGTGGTGACACTGCATACAGAGAAGAGCAGCAATATTTCAACAGTAACTGCAGTGCAAACAAATCTAATATTCATTCGGAGGCTATAAAATGTTTAATCGATTTAATCCAAAAGTTATTTTCAGAGCAATTTTTTTGTTGTCCACAAAAATCAATAAATATGTTGTGGAGTGGGTTCGCCGGCGAACATAACTTTCGGACCTAATGTACCGAATGATTAGGCGATTAGTTAAGACCACTGCAGAGCAAAAGGTTCACTGACAGTGAAAATGTAGGTTATCTTTCCATTAAGTAGCTCTCACTTGGATTTTTCATCCGACTCATTGATTGGCGTAAAGTGACAGTGAAATTATGATAGCTATCCACACATACAGACGTTTTGGCACAACACTGCGCCCAAACACCTCTGGGCTTCTGTTTTAAAGAAAATCCTTCTGAAAATCAATGATTGGTTTCTGTATTCAAAAATAATTCAATAAAAGTTATAATAACTTAATTCTGACCGAAAGAGACTCACATTAAGAGCGCTTATGGTTTGTTGTCTACACTCTTGTCTTACATTTATATACAGCAAACTATTGTCTAAATTATAACTTTTCACTGTATGTCCCACTTTCGCCACAGGTCTGGTTCTCCGTTCAATACATCCCTTGCGTTGCGTTTCTCCAAAACCTATTCGACATCTGATTTGAGTGCAGTTATTCTCTAATGAATTTTATTTACCGTTTTATTAATATTTATTCTCTTCAGGCCTTTACTGCAGGCCTTATATGGTTTAAGACAGGGCTCTCTATAGTATGTCATATATCAATAAAGTCAAGGAAGACCAGGGTAGCCAAAACTAGTATTCTAAATTTACGTAGATCTTATTCTCAAGATAACAAATAAGAAAAATAAGTTTAAAATTTGCCGGAGAAAGTTTATTTAGACCTGATTCAAGTTGATGTCAATAAATTAGTTGTGACAAGGTCGTATTTGTAAAACCCCAGATTGGATTAATTAAGGTTATATTTTGCAAGAATATAAAGAAAATAAATATTCTAAATCTTTGCCAATATTTACACAATTAATTAAATTTCCAAATTTGTCTCAAATTTCAGTGAAATGCAAGTTTACTGAATTTAGGAAAGATTACATCGATGTTTGATCTTGATAACCCATAAGGCACAAGACAAGACAAAAACAAAGAGTGGGTGAATAGTTTACCCCATTATTTGGGGTTTTTATATCCAAAGATATGATTTTACGATTAAATAATCTCTTCATTAGAATTCAAGTCTCGGAAAATCTCATATTTAATGGTTTAGAGAAACAGACATTAAATTTAATTAATAATAATATAAGACATCAAATCTCAGGACATTTTTTTTGTACTGAAATCAGGTTTGTTTGAAATTTTGATTTGAAACAGATTTCAGTGTATTTTTTTTAATAATATATTCTGTGACCGATCATCATGGTCATTGTAAACTGGATTCTATTTTGTTCATAACTTATTGAATTGTTTGCATCAAAATTATAGTTCACTTGAATTCATTGAGTTTTAGTTCATTGAATTACAGGATTTTATTTTATTTAAATCACATAATGGCCTTAAAATTATAAAGTTAGCATAAATGAGCAAGGATCATTTTTAAAATAGATTTATAACAAATTAAGTGAATGAAATTCGCGTTTTTTAGTTTCTTTTGTTTCCTTTTTTTTGTAATTTTTTATCTATAATTCAATGGATTTAATTGAAAATTGAATTAAAATCAAATGTCTAAGAGCTCGAAGTGGTTAAGGGTGTGAACCCCTTTTCAGTTTCAATTTGTATTACTTTAGCTTAAAGTCTTTAAGCACTAAATTCAGGGCCGAATCACATATTTCTTCATATACTCTAAGAATTGAGACATTCATCAGATTATAATTATATGTGAATTAAGCAATAATTGCGACCAACAAATATTGACTTTCGATAAATATATTTGATATTAATTATTGAGCATGCACATATTTTCATATGATTGACACATTTTATTAATAATAATTTAGTGATAATTAATTAGTAATTAATAAATATTAGTCACTTAAACATTGATAAATGACCTTAAAGTTATACTCCATCTTGATCATCTTTTCTAGAATAAGAAAAAAATTCTGACGAATTAAATAAAGTATTAATTTTTTGTCTTTAAATAAAAAATTCAATTCAGTCTAAAAAAGGCTTAAAATTTTAATTCAAAATATAAACACAAAAACAGAAACTTTTAGGACTTAC